>CAAKHD010007271.1:0-10054 GCA_901007705.1 Fistularia tabacaria
CCCGGGTTCCTCTCAGTCACACACATATATTCTGTCTTGCTGCGACTAACCTTCATTCCTCTCCTTTCCAGAGCAAACCTCCACCTCTCCAGATGTTCCTTCACCTGTTCCTTGCTCTCATCACAGATCACAATGTCATCAGCAAACATCATGGTCCATGGAGTTTCCTGTCCAACCTCATCTCTCAGCCTGTCCAGCACCACTGCAAACAAGAAGGTGCTCAGAGCCAATCCCTGATGAAGTCCCACTTCCACCTTGAACTTCTCTGTCACACCTCACCACTGCCTCATCGCTGGCATACATGTCCTGCACCAGTCTGCCACTCCAGACTTCCTCATACAGTACCATAGTTCCTCACTCTTCACCCTGTCGTATGCTTTTTGTAGGTCTACAAAGGCACAATGCAACTCCCTCTGACCTTCTCTGTACTTCTCTATCAGCATTCTTAAGGGAAATACTGCATCTGAAGTACCTTTCTAGGCATGAAGCCATACTGCTGCTCTCAGCCAAGTTGTTCCCGATGGCCTTGTTAGCGCCTCGCATGGCAGCTCTGCCCCCATCGTTGCGTGAGTGACGAGCTTAAAGCGCTTTACAAGCCCTACACCAGCAGGGAACCTTAACATCAGGATAAATCAGTGACTTCAGCTGTAACTCTCAGTCCCACCTCCAACTTGAACTTCTCCGTCACACCTCACCACTGCCTCACAGCTGGCATACATGTCCCGCACCAGTCTCACTTACTTCTCTGCCACTCCAGACTTCCTCATACAGCACTAACTTATTTTCTGGACAATATATAAACAGTATGAACATGTGCAAAAGTGGCGTCAAGCAGCGAAAAACAGCAATACCTGCGTTGGTAGCAGTGCAGTGCAGTGCTGAGTAGATAATTAAAGAAACCTGTGTCATTATGACAAGATTTTACCCGTCTGACACGTTTGAGAACAAGATTTTTTTCCTAAAAATGAGTTTGACACCAGTGACTTGACGAAAAGCTGCGCGTCCCCTTTAAGAGCGTCAGCTGATTCAACCCGGAAGTGCCTGCTGTGACGCGCCCCACCACCACACACACACACACACACACACACACACACACACACGCGCGCGCAGGCCCAACTTCCTTGTTTTGTTGCGGTGCGTTGCCGCCGCCGCCTCCCGCACGGCGCCTCTCCCCCCGCCGCCGACGTCTACCGACGTCTCCCGGGGAGCCGCCATGGCCGCCGACGAGCCGCCGCCGCCGGGCCCGCGCGTGCCGCCGCTCATCACCGTGTCGGACCTGCCGAGCGCGAGCGCCGCCGCAGGTAAACACGCGCCAAATGCTGGGCGGTGACGCAGCGGTGTGTGTGTGTGTGTGTGTGTGTGTGTGTGTGTGTGTGTGTGTGTGTGTGTTATACAAACATGCGATAACACAGCTGACGCAGCATCTCCATCTTTCTATTTTTTAAAGGTCTTTTATCATTGTATTAGCATTAGCATTGCAAAGTCATTATTATTGTTGTTGTTTATCTTATTATTTCTATTGTTTTTTGACACTATCATTATCATTGTCGTCGATATTATTCATTTTATTGTTATTTTGCTACTTATCATTATTATGCTTGTAACAATCATTATTTTGATTATCTATTAATTTTTTTCATTCACATTATTGTCATTACTTTTGTTGTTGTTGTCGTTGCCACTACGACTACAATTATTACTATTATTATTATTATCAACATCACCGTCATCATCATGTTTTTATTGTTATTGTTCTGGTAGATATCACTATTATACTTATCATTATTGCTATTAAGATCAGATAAGAAAAGACGATACTTTATTGATCCCCACAGGGGAAATTCTGTTGTCGCAGCAGCGCAACAATAAGAATATCAATAAATATAAATAAGAGAGACAATTGAAAGACAGTTAAAAAAAACTAAATAAGCACAAAAATAAGTAAATAAACAGCAAGGGTGAGAATAGACAACCAAAACGACAACAACAAGGGGCAAGGATCAGGACAGAGTGACAACGACAATGAAAAATGAACAATGACAACAATGACAACAATAAACAGGATAGGGATAGGAAAAGACAACATGGTTCGTCCACGACACGTGTGAGCGAGTGAGTAGTCAGGTTGTTTTTGCTGCCACTATAATTCGAATTGTGATTATTACTGTTTTTGTTGTCCCCTTGATTATCATTGCTATAATCATTATTATTGTTGTCACTATTGTTATCATTATTTTTATGATCATTATTATTGTTGGTCATCAGTTTTCGTATTGATATTGTTGTTGTTGTCACTTTTTTCATTTATATTTATTGCTCTTTTTCATTTTATCATTATGACTGTTTTGTTATTCTTTCTGTTGTTGTTACTATTATTATCATTGAGGTGATTTGTATCTTTTAAGCATTTTCTTGAAATACATTTTCATATCTCTCTTTCGACCATTTATTTTTTTATGCGAAAATTTTTTTAGTTATTCAAATCAAGGATTGTATACCGGTAAACAGGACATATCTTGAATGAAACTACAATGCCAAGAACAGCCTGCTGACTGTTTCCGTCCCCATGTCATCCTCTGAATGAAGACTTTATTTTCCATGACGTGTGTGTGTGTGTGTGTGTGTGTGGTCACCAGGCCGAAACTTGAAGGAGTGGCTCCAGGAGCAGTTCTGCGACAAGCCTCTGGAGCAGGATGACATGCGTCTCCACAACGCTGCCTACGTGGGAGACCTGGACACGCTCAGGAACCTGCTTCAGGATGACGCCTTCAGACAGTAAGGAGGGCAGAATAATCCCAAGAAGCGTAGAAGGCCATTCTCTGTTTAGACACCAGAAGGCGGGGAATGTGTGTGTTGTCACCAGCAGATCCGGGTGTTTTCTCAAGATAAGGGCGGAGCTGGGTGACAGCGCAACCTCCCCCAGTGGTCAAACCGTGTAATCTCACAGAAGGCCGCCTGTCAATCACCACGCCGGTCACTTCCTGTTAGTGACATAGCACGACCACTTAAATGGCGGTGAACTAGCGCGGCACTAAGTGCTCTGCGGTTTTGTAGCTCTCCGGCCTCCCGCTGAGTGACGGCTCCGGAGACCCGCCTTCTCGCCGTCACTACGCGTTCCAATCATTTGAAAACCATTACTGTCTAAATGTTAACGCTGGCCACATGCCGGGGGAAAAGCGGGGCGGGGGGAGTGGCGCCCGGAGCCATCAGACGTCGGCCATCACGGCTTGCCGTGTCCTCCAAATAGTACCATCTGAAATCTGTCTTCTCCACCAAAAGTGCCTCAGAATGAAGTCCATTTCTAAGGCGCCGAATCACAACGCGGTTGTCCGACGACATTTTCCACGGTCGACAGTAACCCAACATTCCTCCCTTCCCCCGTGAGCGAGCATTTGGCGACGGCCTTCTGCCTCGACCGGCTGGGGTGGGAAGAGGGAGAGCGAGAGAGAGGGAAAGAGATGGAAATCAAGAGTGCGACAGAGACAGAGGGGGGTGCGAGGGTTGGGAGGTAAAGGCACAATCTATCTGAATGAATATGTTCTTTCTTTTTTAGTTGCGTAGTGCTTATGTTTATGTTGTCTTTTCTTTGTTTTGTTTTGTTTCTTTATATTGTTATTGTTGCGCTGCTGCAACAACGAATTCCCCCTATGGGGATCAATAAAGTTTTATCTTATATTATCTTATTTTATCTTATCTTATCTTATTAGTGCTAACAGCTACATGCTAGTAGCTGTAATGATGCATTGCAGCTTTCATATTTATATTCTTGATTTATCTTCTTCTTTATTTCGATAAGATAAGACAATACTTTATTGATCCCCATAGGGGGAAATTCCTTTGTCACAGCAGCACAACAATAACAATAACAATAAATATGAATATAAATATAAATGAAAGAGACAATTGAAAGCACGAAGACAACAACAAGGATAAAAATAGACAACAGAATGACAACAAGGATAAAAATAGATAAACAGGATGAGACTGGAATGACAACAACAAGGATAACAATAGATAACAGAATGAGGACATGACGTGTGAATGAGTGAGGTCGTGGGAGCACAGATGCCTCTCTGGCCGGTCATTTATACATCTATTTAATTTATTAATCTGTTTATATATATCTCTCACGCCGTCAAATATGTATGTATTTGCGTGCACTTTATGCTTCATACCTCATGGTTTAATGTTAAGTGTGTAATGTAACAGTGCACTGTTATAATATAATATATATATTATATATGTGATATAATAATAATAATAACGTTGCTTATTTGCACTTTATTATTGTAATTATCATGTTCATTTTATGTCACGGCGGCATTGTGACGAAACGTGACGACAGTGGATGACACGTCGGTGAATCATTACGCTAGGTCGGGGGCGGAGTCAAACACCACTGACTCCGCCTTCTTTTCTCCTGTGCCGCCAGGCGGATCAACGAGAAGTCGGTGTGGTGCTGCGGCTGCCTGCCCTGCACGCCGCTCCGCATCGCCGCCACCGCCGGACACTCGGCCTGCGTGGCCTACCTGATCGGCCAGGGCGCCGAGGTGGACCTGGTGGACGTGAAAGGTCAGACGGCCCTGTACGTGGCGGTCGTCAACGGCCACCTGGACTGCGTCCGGATCCTGCTGGAGGCCGGGGCCGACCCCAACGGCAGCCGCCACCACCGCAGCACGCCGCTGTATCACGCCGCCAGGGTGGGCCGGCTGGACGTCCTGCAGGAGCTCATCCGGTGAGGATTCATTTCACTCTCCTTTTCACGCTCTTGTTTGATTTCCTCATTTATTTCCAGCTCACATTTCATATAGATAGGTGATTTTTTTTTTTTACCAGTTTTCTTACGTATCGTCAAAGCCGCTTTGCTAGTTTTAAGGGAAATGTAGTCATTTGGTTCAATGTCCCCTAAATAGCTCAGATGATACATTCATTCATTCATTCATCATCTATACCACCAGGGGGGCGGAGCCTATGCCAGTTGTCATTGAGCAAGAAGTGGGGTTCACCGTGGACGGGTCACGGGGTCACATATCCAGCCCTACAACCAATTCCTCATTCATTCACACGTCAAGTGGACAATGTAGGGCTGCAATCACAGCCTATAAACAGGCTATGATTATGTCATACAGTGTGAGTGACAGTATAGTATGTACAGATATATGATGATTATGTGATTACATGATTATGCAGTATCAGTCAACAAGACGGTAACTTATACTGTCTTCTCCGGGTCCTTTTCCGTGACTCCACGTCCTTCCTCGCTAACTTTCAGGTAATAGTCTGCACCCATCCCATTCTCTAGCCCTTTACAGTCATTCACTAGCATCATCTCTCAGAGACCTCTCGCTATTTATGAGGACGTTTCTTGCTGAGTTCAAGTTATTTACATAATCATAATTTTTTCATTCATTCAGGGTTGCAGGGAACTGATGGATCCATCACGGGGCCACATATAGAGACAAACAACCATTCACCCTCTCATTCACAAGCCTGGGCAATGTTTGGTCTCCAATGAACCCCCTGCATGTGTTTGGGCTGTGGGAGGAACCAGGAGAAGAACCCCGGAGGAACCCCGGTGCAGGAAGGCCCGGAGGAATCCAACCGGGGACCTTCTCCTCATGAGGCGGAGGCGCCTGCGCCACCGTGGCCCCCGTTCAGAGCTACGTCTAGACCTTTGATTGATCTGCTGGAAGTCCGGCCAGAACTCGAGCTCGTTGACCCCGTTGACCACTTTTTCTCGGAATCGGCCCGCGGCCAAGATGGCCGACAGGCGAACAGACGGCCGGTTGCGAAGCGACCGCGTTCGAGATTCACTCCTCTTAAAGCGACACCCCGAAATATTACAGCAAACCCATAAAGAGCCACGGACTTGCCCCTCCCTTTTTGACGCCGCTTCTCGCTTTCGGGGCTGATTCCCAGGATTTCAGGGGCGTCGGCCTGCAGGGATCTCTGCCTTCTCTCAAAGCCAGCGGCCTTTTCCCCCTCCGGTGCTCGCAGAGCCAAAATATTTCATTGCATAAAACCTCAGCAGAGCCTCCAGATAACCCACCGCCCACACGGGGGAGAACGTCTGGCCTGAGAGGAGGCACTTCCTCCTATAAAACCCCCGTATAATTAAAAAAGAAATTAACAAGAAATAAAATTATCATCGGCGGCAGGCTGGCGCAGCGGTTAACGCTTCCAACTCACAGCAAGGAGGCCTTTCTGTGGGGAGTCTCCATGTTCCTCCAGAGTTCCTCCCGCAGTCCAAAAACAGGCAGGAGCTCGACTGGAGACCAGAACTTGCCCAGACTGAGAGGGTGAATGGTCGTATGTCTCTATATGTGGCCACTGTGGAATAAGTGGTGAATGAAAAAATTATGATTTTATATATATATATATATATATATATATATATATATCGTGAACCCCACTTCCCCAGGATAGGCTCCGCCCCCCTGATGGTATAGATAATGAACGAATGAATGAATGCATCCCCCCAGCTATTTCAGGGATATTGAACCGAATGACGACATTTGCCTTAAAACTAGCTTTGCCGTTATGCAAGAAAACTGGTAAAAATAAATTTATTTGAAATATGCGGAGCTTATGCTACTCATGATCATTGTAACTATATCATCATCATACTATATAGCCACTTATCCTGTATATCATAATAATAGCCTGTTTATAGCGTGTACATGCCAATTGCATAGATAATATACATTGCACTACGCATACTACCGTGTATTTATTCCATATGGAATAGACTGTACGTAAATACAGACATACCATATTAATTTAATCCCTGCTTGTAACCTTGTGTACAATAAAGTTGAATCTGGTCTAATCTAAGATGGCCGCCACTCTCCAGGTTCAACGCCGACGTCGACATGGACCACCAGCTGGGTCCCCGCCTCCTCCTGAGCGCCCGCACCCTAAACACCTTGGTGGTGTGTCCGCTCTACATCAGCGCCGCCTACCACCACCTGCCCTGCTTCCGGGAGCTTCTCAACGCCGGCGCTCACCCCGACTTCAACTACACCGGGCCCGTCTGCCACGAGGCGCTGGCCCGTGGCCTGGCCGCCTGCCTGCTGGACGCCGTGCTGCGACACGGTTGCGAGGCGGGGTTCGTGCGCCTGCTGCTGGACCACGGGGCCAACCCGGCGCTGGTGCCCTGGGACGAGTCGGAGCTGGAGGCGACCCACCGGAGGAAGGTGGACCCGGAGGCGCTCAGTGTCTTCCTGGAGGCCAAACGTGAGTCCCAACGTCACTTTGGGTCCAGATGTTTGTGGTTTTGTGTCCAGATTCACGTAGACAAGCTTGCTGTAGCTTGCTGTAGTACCGACATCGGCCACAGGCCTCTACATCCTCCGCGGGGAAGCCGGGAATGTGAATTGCGAGGAACAAAGTGACCTGTTTTTAATCACGGGATATCCGGGGACTATTGTGCGATTGGTCAGAAAGTGGGCGTGGTTAATTCCAGAAAAGCAGACGTGTCATCGTTCCCGCTTCTATGCTGCCGCTGGAGTTGCACCCTGATGGGTAGTTTTGAGGTTGAAAGGGTGAAAACCGATGAAAACATCTAGCAAAGGCGTAGAAGGAGTCGCCTGAGCGTAGCACGCAGGGGAGAACGCTTTAGCAACCAATAGGCAAAGGCCACGTACAGATAAAGAAGCTCGGCAGGAGGGAGTCCCAGCGCAATGTGGGCGGCCTTCTGCCTCGACCAGCTGGGGTCGCAAGCGAGGGACGGATAGGAAGATATACAGTAAGAGTGTGATAGAGACGGAGTGGGAACTTGGGTCGGGAGGCACAAATGATCTATTACGACTCATAGCTGTAGCTGTGCTATATGCTAGTCGCTGAAATGATACAATCGTAGCTTTGATATTTGTATAGGAAATAAACATCAAGTCACGCCGTCTGGGAACCACCAACACGAATGTTTCCCTGCCGTTGTCACCATGCCGTCGCCGCATTGTTGTTGTTTCTGGCGGATTCCTCCGATGCTAACCGCGCGTCACATTTTTCTCGCGGATCTCCTGGGCCATTTAGGTTGTTTCCTCGTTTTTATTTCTTATCTTAGAAAAGGCCAGAAAGGCAAATAAGACATATTTGTCAAAGTCCTTGAAAGGCTAAGTGGGAAAAAAAAACAAACATACAAGGCCAATTGAAGAAACGATCGGCTGTTATACTCATTTCAGCCTCAAGGGAAGCAAGATTTTTCGGGTCCTAATAAGTACTTTTTAATTTGCTTTTGAATTAATAGCTTCAAATTTCAAGTTTCCAGAAAGTTCAACAATGGGGTAAAAGTAAAACCACAAAAAAAAACACCCTTCTGACTCATTTTACCGGTTGTTATCAAAGTTCAATCGAAAGAGTCCCACGTGATTTAAGCTAATTACCGTTCATTGATCCTTGAGATTTTTGTTCTGTTTATTTATTTTTAAAGATCTTTTTAAAAAAAAAAAAATAAAATAAAAAAATACAGTGGAAAGTCCCTGTCAAGAGAATTTCGGGAAAGATACGCGAATTTGTGATTTGTTGTTGTTACACTCCCCTCGGCCACCGGGGGGCACCGGCGCGCCGCGTGTTCACCGTCTCTCTGAAACGCTGGTGCGTTGCACACTTTTGGCAAGTCATTCAGTACGTCGTCTACTTGGTGTACTTTCATCTGATACTACTTAATTCCTTTTAGGAGAGACGTGTCGTACTTCTTCGGTCGGGTCTTCTCTCGCCTCTCAGGGCTGGTTGGGCGGTGATGGAGTTCGGCCCGGGCCCGGGGGGAAGAGGCTCTTATGGGAGTGCAGACCCGACCCGACCCGACGTCCCCGCGTGAATCGTTGTCCTCCATTTCCAAAGTGAAGAGCCCGTCTCGTTTTGTCTTTTCTTTTTTTATATGACATATTTCTGAGACCATCCGGAGAGCGGAGACGGCGTGCGGTTTCTTCTCCCACTGACCAGAATTGTTTTCTAAACGGCTCCGGGTTGCAGAGATTTATCTCCGCCGCGGCCACATCGCAACCCCGCCATCAGGCTCTCAGTCACTGCGGTCCGACTGCCTCTCCTCGTGGACGTCTCTCCTCACGCCGCTCGGATCGCCGAGGCCTGATTTATGCTCTCGAGCTGGTCCGTATATCACTGATGTATCTGTTCATGCATTCATTATCTACACCGCTTATCCTGCGGTCAGGGTGGCGGGGCCGCTGGAGGCATTATCCCGGCTGTGATTGGCCGAGAGGCGGGGTTCAACCCCGGATCCATCACGGGGCCACTTATAGAGACATTCAAGCATTCACTCGCACGTCTGAGCGATGAAGGGTCTCCAGAGAACCTCCCGCATGTTTTTGGACTGTGGGAGGAACCTGGAGGAACCCCATGCAGACACGGGGGGGGAGAACACGGAGACTCCACGCAGAAAGGCCCCCCTTCGGAATCCAACCGGGGATTGCTTGCTGTGAGGCGGAAGCGCTAACCGCCGCGCCACCGAGCCGCTTCCATATCTGTCATTATGATGAAAAAATTTATAGCGGCGAAGGCGTCACTCTCGGCCCTCCGCTACAATTGGATATGACTGGCAACGCTTTTAAAATGAATGGCCGTTAAGATTACAGAGCACGGTAAATCTCACACAGGTGCACGGCCGCGTTCGGAGCATATTACCGCGTATTAAATTCCAGGGCCAGATTCTTTCTTTTAGTTTTTAAACATTACGAGTCAGACGTTACGACTCAGACGTCGGCCTTGGCAGGCGAACGCGGGGGTACAGAGTTCCCTTACGTGACAGGTCGGTCCCTGCCAGTGGGCGACGGCCGACGTCTGAGCCGAGGGCGACGCGAGGGCCGCGGCTCGGGGCGCCGTTTCCCACATTGTCGTCCCGCGAAGCTGTCTGAAACACAGCCAAGCAGGCGAGTTACCCTCAGAGTTTTTTGTGTTTTTTTTTTTTTTTTTTTTGTGTTTTGGCAGCCCGACAAGTCAAAATGTCACCGCGCTCCTGCGGTAATTGCTCGGGGGATAAAAGGGGGGTTTGGGTTTAGGGAATTTAACGTGCAGATATGTAGAAAAAAAGAGGTGG
>CAAKHD010007272.1:0-13827 GCA_901007705.1 Fistularia tabacaria
AGCGCAGAGAGCTTCATAGAATGGCTTTCCACGGCCGAGCAGCTGCATCCAAACCACGCGTCACAGAGTGCAATGCAAAGCCTGGGATGCAGTGGTGGAAAAGCTCTGGACTCCAGAGCAGTGGAGACGCCTTCTAGGTACTTGTCTGACTGCATCGTGCCAAGTGTGAAGTTTGGTGGAGAGAGGATTTATGGGATGATGGCGTGGGGTTGTTCTTCAGGAGCTGGGCTTCGGTCCCTTAGTTCCAGTGAAAGGAACTCTGAAAGCTTCAGCACACCAAGACATGTTGGACCACTCCATGCTCCCAACTGTGTAGGAACACTTTGGAGCCCCTTCCTTTCCCGACATGACTGAGCACCAGTGCACAAAGCAAAGCTCCATCAAGACATGGATGACGGAGTCTGCTGTGGAGGAACCTGCACAGAGTCCTGACCTCAACGCCATACAACACCTTTGGCATGAATTAGAGCGGAGACTGCGAGCCAGACCTTCTCCTCCAACATCACCAACGTGCTTCTGGAAGAATGATCCACAACTCCCCTCGACAAACTCCTGAAGCTGGTGGACATTCTTCCCAGAAGAGCTGAAGCTGTTCCAGCTGCAAAGGGTGGATTCAGGTCACATTGAAGCCTCTGGATGAGGAATGGATGTCACTGAAGTTCATCTGCCAGTCAGGTGAGCCAATACTTTTGGCCATACGGTGTGTATGGATAGCAAACATGGATACACGGTAGATGTAGATAATGGATGAAAAAATGCAGTGACAATGAAATCCGCACCATCGATTAAAACGCCGACAATCCATCCTCCCCAGCACACGCTTGGAGTTTTAACCATGATGATAGCTAGAAAGATTAAGAAATCAGATTGAGAATGTGTCATCAAACAAATACCGTGTTGCTGAGAGACTCCAGAAGTATTCATTACAGGCTGGAGTTTGAAAATTAAATAACACCCAATTCTTTGTGGGGCCGAAAAACGTCTGCCTCCGCTGCTTCGCTTTTCTTTCACAAACCTGCACCGCGGTTTTTGGACGCCCGCGATCGATTCGCCGCTCCTGCGCGGCCGTTTCCCTCCGCCGTGGTGGCTGCGATGGATGCGGAGCTTGAAATCCCCTAATTGATCCCAGGCGGGACCACCTATTGTCTATCACATGAAAACAAACAAAAAAAAAAAGCGTTTGGACATGCAAACCGCTCGCCGAGCGGCCGCGACGCTGGCCAACGCTGGCGCCGAGCGGACGAGGACTCGGACGTTCTGCCAAATTACAGCTGGACTTTAATGCACTGGCAGAAATAACAGAGTCCTCTCCGGGTATTTATAGCCTCTGGTCCCATTCCTAAATGAAGAAAAAGCCTCCGAGGAAAATGCCTTTTTTTTTTTTTATTTTAGCGCATTTTCCTGCACGCAACGCCGGCTTCTCGAGTTCCATCGGGCTCCCGCCGGCGGTTTGAACGCCCTCCCTGGACTCTGCAAGGATCTCAGCCGTGAGAGCGCTAACATTAGCTTTGCCTTCACGTCGCAGGGTTTCGTGCCGTCGTGAAACCCCCGGCCTCACCGGGGCCCGATCGCCTCTTTAGTGGCAGACCTGTTGACACTCTGGACGGCGCGAGAAAAGTTTTACGGCGCCATCGACCCGGTCCGGTTTGGCGTTTAATGTTCATTAGTTTTAGATTACGGCCGCATTAGCCGCGTACGAACAAGGTCAAGGCGCCGGTTAAATGTTTCCCTTCGGGCGGAGGAGGATGCATTACTGCCAATTAAAACAAGGTTGTACGAGAAGGGATGACGCGCAGGGGAAGATTCGCCGGCCTCGTACGAGAATATTAATATATGCTTCAAATCTAAGTCATCACCCGTGAATCCGACGAGGATTGATGAAATCATCACAACCAAGAAGAACGTAGGACGTTGCTACGCGGCATGCTACGTCATGGGTCTTTGCTTTGAAGGCGCCGTCAAAAGGCGGCATCCGTTCTGAGCATGCTCAAAGCCCGCTTTACAGAAGCCCCGCCTTCATTCAGCACAACGTCATGGTTGGAGACTTCATCCAAACCACGCTTTTTTAAAAAATCCACTGAAAATGGTGGCCGGCGGAGCGGTTAGCGCTTCCGCCTCGCAGCTAGAAGGTCCCTGGTTCAATGGAGAACCTTGTTCTACTTGTTCTCCTTGTGTCCAGGTTCTCCGCTTTCCTCACACAGTCCAAAAAAAACAGAGTTGGGTTGAGAACCCGAGTCTTCTTCAGTTCTTCAGAGCCGAAGAAGCCTCTTGGACGAGGAGCTGAAACGTCTTCAAGAGTGGAAATTCAAGCCCAGTTGGCAGAACACGAAGATCAGGACCGGAATTCACCGTGACCTGGACGACTGAGAACCTCCACAGACATGTCGAGAACCGTAGATTACCTCGATATGTGAGCTTGTATTTGTCTGAATGAGGTGTGAAGGACAAGGTGAATGGTTGTAGGTCCACACGTGGCCCCGAGGTCCACCACCCCGGCGACCGACCCGCGACCCCGAGTGAAGAATAAGCAGAAAAAAGAATGAACGAGTGAATAAGGGTGTCGCTTAACAGCTGCGGGTAAAACTAGCAAAAAAAATACAAACAAAAATAATCCACTTGCCACTTTGCTCATTATTTATGCCTGACTTGTTTCTCCGTCAGATCACACTTCAGGCTTTATTCTATTTATTTTTATTTTCCGCCGGTCACTGTCTTGTCCTCGCATGTTTTGCTGCTGCTGCGAAACTATTTCCCGACCGAGGGCTCATTTAAGTGCATCTCATCTCAAAGGTCACTCCACCGCTTCCTGTCTCAAGGTGTTGCGTTCGGACCATCCGTGGGTCCGTTTGGGTTCACGTTGTGTTCGGTTCCACAAGATTTAAACCCCGGGCTCGTCGGTTGGAGAACGTTTCCGCGCAGACCGCGCCTCGCTCCGCGGGACCCGAAGTTCCTTACCCACGAACGGCTTTCCGGTTGGACCTTTGGCGAACCGCCTCCGAAGCGGTAAAAAGCCTGACCCTCATTCTTTGCTTTTTATGCTTCAGGTATTCACCCAATTACAGTGCGGTCTTCGATGCGGCGCCTTCTCATATTTCCGAACTAATGATCCGATACTCGGAGTCAAGGGCTTCCTGGAGCCCTTTAGCGGAGGCGCGAAGTTTGCCTCCGCTCCTCAAACACCACGACACCGGCTCCTCCTGGACCGACCCGACCTCCCGGGTCACCGCACTCTTCGGCATCCATTTGAAAACCACATGTCAGGTCCCCTAAATGTTAAATGCTAGAGGACGGCGTTGAGGAGCGACAGCTTCAGCAGACGCCTGTCCCCCCCAAAAAAAAGAAAAGGAAAAGAAAATCCAGCCTCGCCTTCCGTCGCCGCTGTTCGTGAATTGTCTGCCGGCCGACGTCTTCACTCTCAAATCACTATCATTCGTCTGTCGTTCTGCGGATGTGATTTTTACGACCGTGATCGCCGTCAGTGGAGAGTTAGCCGGTCGATGCCCGGCAGCAGACGAGTGCGAAGAGTGAGAAAACAATAATAATCCGTCATTCATTCATCATCTTTGGCGCCATTCCTGCACTCAGTGCGTCGAGAGATACAGCCATTCACCCTCTCACTCGCGATTCTGGGTCTCTGATGAACCTCCTTCATGTTTTTGGACTCCGGGAGGAACCTGGAGAACCCGGGGAGAACGTGGAGACTCCACAGCCCCACTTGGAATCCAACCAGGGACCTTCTCGCTGCGAGGCAGGAGCGCTAGCCGCCGCGCCGCCCACCTACAGAATATTTTAGCTAAAACATCAGAGGGGCCAGTTAAGGACAAAGCGTATTTCTAAATCGATAGTATTTTTGTTTTTCATTCTGAATCATCGGGGTTTTAGCGAAAGGGCGCCGCTGAGGCCGCAGCCTCGCAGCTCCTCGCCGGTGTTGCCGAGACACCCGATCACGGCGAGGATTGTTCGCCCTCATTTATTTCACGTCCTGTTTTATTTTCTAAACATCTCAAATGCATCGGATTTTATTTTATTTTCCCGGCTCCGAAGTCGCTGAAGCTAATCCGAGTAGCTGAACTCTAACGGAGTTATAAAGGTGGCAGTAAAGTCGTGTTACGCGACGCGACTCATTGTATCGGCAATAAAAAGAGAATCGGTTCCTTTAACGAGAAAGTTTGGGAAAAGGGGTTTGAAAAAGGGCGGCGGCTCCGCCGGAGTTCTCTGCACTCACTATCTGCAACAACCACTGTCAGTAGGAACTCTTTGCAGCTCCGAGAACCTCTTCGGGAGATGTTTCTCGGTGCACCGGACCAGCAGAGGAACCAGGGACCGTGGAGCTTGCAACATGCAACATGTTTAGGCCGGATCTTCTCGTCGCGGCAGCCGAACCGAAGAAGCCTCAGGGGCGAGACGGTGAAACGTCTTCGAGCGAAGAAGAAACGCGAAGTCCGGCCGCCACGACGAGAAGATGCGGACACAGAGCCGTGAAGTTCCTCCGCGCCTCAGACCTCCGAACGTGACGGCGTGAGACGGCCCTCCGACCTTCTGCCGAGCACGATGATGCAATTTCCCAACCACGGGATCATTAAAGTCCACCTCATCTCATCTCGTCACCTCATCGGTGCTTGGTGATTGGTGAAACTCATAAGCCACGCCCATTTCCAGATACTTCCAGATACCGTCTTCAGAAACCATCCTGGTCCCTGCAAGGATGTTTCCTTGGGACAAAATGGACTGAGGGAGCAAGAACTGGTGCGACCAGGAGGTCCGAGCTCTTCGGTCCTGCCAGGCCTCAGAGGGGTTTCCAGGGCTCGCAGAGGAACGTCTACGGTTTGGACCAGAAAGCGTGGACTTAGCTAACGGCTAACGGGGTTCTTCACAATGCAGGGAGAAGATAGAAGCGTGGAGCTTCAGGTGCACCTCACACCGGTCCCTCACTTCCTGTGTGGATCCAGATCTTAAACAGCTCCCCCGCAGGTGGCTACTTCCTGGAATGAAGTTCCAGCGTGACTCCCCCTTCAGCGCCGCGTCTTTGCAGAACGGGCTTTGAGAAGGTCCCGGGGTTCGAGGTCACGCCGTTCGGCCCCGTTTGCCCGCTAAGAAGAGCGGGGTTACGGCCCTGCTTTTCCGAGGAGCAAAATAAAACCGAGCAGAAGCGAATAAATCCGTCGGTTAATCGGCAAATCCACGCGGCGCCGTTTGTTCCTCGGTAATATGTTTCTCCTTTTTTGTTTTTCTTCCTCTCTCTCTTCCAATTGTTTCCTTCACCTCAACAAAATAAAACATTCGGGAAATTAAACCTGGGCTTTTTCAGAAGCTTGTCTTCACCTCCCGTATTGTTAATTCAGAAGCTCGTGATCTCGGCTGCCACGTAGCTCCCGGCCGCGCGGACGCAATATTTCCCCGAGCCGACGGTGGTGTGAATTTCCCCGCCGCATTTGTATAAATTAATGAGTGAATTAATGTATGTATCTCCGCTGGCAGGCTGCAGCTTATCACCCCGCCGTAAACACACACACACACACACACACACACACACACACACACACACACACACACACCTTTAATGAAGTTATGATTCACTGTGAATGCATAAGTGCCTCGCCATTCACAACCTGCCAGGTGGCTGCGAGCGGCTCGCCCAATGGCGTCAGGCACAACGGCGAATTCACGCGGCGCTCTGGGCGAAGGGTACGCGGAACAAAGACCTGAAAGTAGCGTTATTCTTGTTATTCTTAGAATCGTGAATAGCGGTTCAGCCTCACAGCAAGAAGGTCCCTGGTGGGATTCCAGCAGGGAGGAGTTGATGGTCAGAAACCAGGTCTGAGGGGGTTGCTATGCTAACGGGAGCGTCGTTCTTTGGGGTCAAAGGAGGATCTTCTGGGGATTTATTTGTTATTGTTATGAAGGTGAGAAGGTGAAGCCAGACAAAGGAGTGAAAGCTGTTGGATGTCACGGACTGAGGCTCAGGTGGGATCTGCTTCTGGTGGTGGATCTTTCCTGGTTCCTCGGAGGGTGCAGAAGGTCCTGGTTCGTGTCCGCTAATCCGTTGAGACCAGTACGGCATTGAACGATAGAACTCCTCCCTTCAAAGTATTGAACTCCTCCCCGTTCAGCACGAAGGAAACCGATTTACAGCAATAAAATCAATATCATGTTTTGAGTCTTCTTCTTCTTCTTTGGTCTTTTCCCTTCAGGGTCTCCTCAGCCAATCCACCTTCTCCATCTCACCCTGTTCTCTGGATCCTCCTCTCTTCATGTCCTCTCTCACTACCTCCACACATCTTCTCTCTGGTCTTCATCTAGACCTCCAATTCCAGCATCCGTCTACCAATATATTCACTCCATGACCCAACCATCTCTGAGCTTCTCTCCAGAACATCTACCATGTGCCGTCCCTCTGATGGACTCATTCCTTGGAGCCTTCCGGCAAAAGAATTTCCCACAGGATTGATGAAGTTCTGCACTTTTCTATTCTAGGTTTGTGAAAGGTGGCGTCTGAAGCCCCTCTTCTGCTCAGAGATGGTTTTTCTGTTTTTACAAAGGTGGCGTCTTCGACTCCTCTCTCCGACCATCCGTCCTCTCCGACCAGAATACTGATGAATGAATGAATGAATGAATGAATGAATGAATGAATGAATGAATGAATGAAGTTCAATGCATTTCCTTCCTCTGTGGAGGAAATGAAGTCCAAACACGGGGGGACGCGTCCAAACATGCCATCCCACCGACCGATTCCACGAGCAGCTGTGGATTATTGAAGCCTTCGCCTCGAATCAACTCTCGGCTGTGAATTATCACCTCCAGGAGCAAACAATGCGATTAGAGAGGACAGCCGTCGGACGAGGGAACGTCCGCCCCCGATTCCCGTAAACGAAAGCGCCGTCCGATCCGTCCGTCCACACCTGGAACCGGCCTCGGGCGGGAGTTGAAGACAAGGCGCAGGGAATGCAAAAAAAAAAAAAGAAAGAAAAAAACCGCGACGCTTCTTTTTCTAGCCTGCTCAGAGTGAGCCGGTGAAAACCATCCGAGGTGTAAGAATCCCCCCTGTACACGAGCGGGGCGCCGCCGCCCGTCCCCCCCGTCTAACGTCTGGCGTCGGGATCCCAACAGGAGGCGCAAAACAGAGCGAAAGGGGGGCGGCCGAGGAAAACAATGTGCGATAAATCCACCGGGCCAATTCTACACTTCAGTGGTCCACAGCCGGGCTGCAGACGACTTGTAGAAAAGCAGCTTATGGAGCGGCTGGAGGACCTGCAGCCGCAACTGGCTTAATGAACCAGCGGAGACCAGGAGGAGGAGGAGGAGGAGGAAGAGGAGGAGGAAGATGGCCGGGGACGGAAAAGCGATGAGTTTTTCCGGACATGAAAGGAAGCCATTAAAGAGCGCTGATGGCAGAGGGGGGGATGGAGGACAGAGGGAAGGAAGGAAGTGAGAGAATTAATGTAAGCCTTCTTAGAGAGAGAGGGTCCTTATAAGCCCAGACGCTCCGTCTAATAGCCGCCAAATAAATATTGCATTAACGCCAGCCAGCGGGAAGATGAACGCGTGATCTTGCAAAGAGACGAGAGAGGCTTCAGTGGAAGATGTCGTTCCTCCGCTGACGCAGCGCTTTCATCACCGTTCAAACCGGGGTTCCAAACCCCCGACCTGTCAGCCATCTTGTATCGGAGACGGTGAGAAGATGCATTCAGTCGTTATCTTCACCCGTTCATCCAGGGTTGACACATATACGGACGTACAACTTCTGCACCTTCTCCTCACACTTCTGGGCGGGTCAGGGTCTGGGCCGATGAGCCTCCTGCATGTTTTCAGGAACGGGCCAATCGGGGTATCTGGAAATAGATACGTCCCCTGCAGAACTCCTGCTTCTTCTCCAACCCTTCTCAGCCCAGGTGTGTCTGGGATATCATCCTGCGCTCCTGCAGTTTTGGGGATGCAGTTTAAGGCAGGTGTGCTCCTTTAACATACCTCCATATTCTTCAGGTGCACATTGCAAGGGAATTATACCTGAAACCACTTTAAAGCTGGAGGACATCCGGCCCTCAGAAAGTAACAGCTGTCATCTGCTGGCAGTCCAGCGAGACAAAGGCCTCCTCCTAAAATCAATAGTCGCTTTCTTCGTCTTCTAAGCGGTAAGCAGGAGCTGAAGAGCTTCACAGAACGTAATAAACTCCTGTGCTATGGAGCCGTGTTCCTCCGAGATAAACGAGAAGAACCCGGGAACCTGCCGGTGTCCTCCTGGACTCAGAATATCACCAATCACATCCGTCAGCGATCTCCAGAGCACGAATGTAGAGTGAGCGTACGACTGAAACTCAAGAGCACAGTTCAAAGAACCGTCCAGCTCAAATCTGTTTCCAGGAGCTTCCAGGAGACTCAGGCCAGAAGAGCTTGGACCTCTTCGCTGCTTCTGTCCACTTAGTCCCAAGAAAACATCTGACCAGTGACCGGAATAGCTTTTATAAAAGGCGCTCCGCAGTCCACTGGAAGTATCTGGAAACGGGCACAGCTAAGGAGTTCCACCAATCACCAATGAGTTCCTGTGGAACCGTCAGAAGTCCTCACCTCGGAGTTGGAGCCAAGGTGGTTTCCAGGAGCTGAGGTTCACAGCCCCTGGTCACCTCTGCTGTCCCTGTGCACCCAGAAACAGCCCGCTTCCCGAAAAGGTTCTTGGAGCTGCAGGACCAAGGAGAAGCCCCAGGCTGAGTTTGTCCTACCAGCGTCTGGATGAAGATCTGGGCGGCTCCTGGAGCCCTCAGCATTCATCTGAACATCATCCATCGACCGCTGACCTGATCACCTTTGAGCAAAAGAACTGGAGCGAGGAGGACGAGGAGAAAAGGTGTTTGTGGAAGGACCGGATCAGGAGCTCTCTGCATTGATGAACTGTATGTTCAGAGATTCGTACCGGTTTCTCCACCACCTTCTCATGGTGGAGGGGTTTGCACGTCCAAACGGCGCGTCGTCTCTCACGGAACTAGAAAAACGCCTCAAAACCCCACCTGCCGAACAGCTAGCGTCGCCAGAGACCTGAGTGCCGACGACGTAGACGTTTGCACACGCGCGGCCCTGAACGGCGTCCCGTCGGGAAAGACAAACCAGATCAGCGAAACCTGCTGCGCTCGAACCCGCCAGGAAAATGCGCATCTCCTTTCTAAACATTTGGACGAAAAAGAATATGAAATAAAAATGTGCCGGTAATCCCCTCCCTAAGCCTAACAACTCTAATCTGGTTAGGCCGATCTGATTAACGCTGAACGGTTAATTAGCGGGATCCGGCAGGAGGAAGTGCCTGATGAGGCGACGGCAGCGGGATTACCGGCGGCACGGCTCCCTCTCCCGTCCCCAGCTGGGGAATTCTTTGTCGCCGGTATCTTTCTCCTGTTTATCAGCCTCCGAGTCTATCAGCGCTCCTCGCTCCCGTTGTCATCAGCCTCTCCGTCAGCCATCAGTCTCTCCCCACCGCTCTATCAGTCGCTCTCTCTCCCTCTCGACGCCATCGATTTGCCGAAGAGGCCAAGCGAGGACAAACTTAATTAAGTCGGACGAACCTCCGCTATTTTTTTAATCGCTCGCATCCGAAAAATTCAAAAAGCTCACCGCTGCGATTGCCGCGCCGTCAATAACAGCTACATGCTAATGGCGGCCGCGGTTTACCTTTAGCTTTTTGAAATAAAACACAGGATTGATTCACATTTACTTCCTGGAGGATTTTAACGACGTCAACCGGAGGTGCAGGCGGAGGAAGCAGTACCACCCTTCCTGAGCTCAGGGTCACTCTCTCATTCACACGACGTGGAGAGACAGACCAACATTCACTCGTTCATCCACCGACTTCTGCAGAAATATAGTCATTCACCCTTTCATTCAAACGTCATGTTGGGATATCAGACCAGTCACTCTTTTATACGAGTCTTACAGCTGTAAGTGACACGTCCAACCATTCACCCTCTCATTCACCTGTTGTTATATAGACATACAAACATTCACCCTCTCATTCATCTGTTGTTACACAGACGAACAAACATTCACCCTCTCATTCACCTGTTGTTATATGGACATACAAACATTCACCCTTTCATTCCTGTCATATGAAAACACTGAATTGTTCACGCTTTCATTCGCACGTGATGTAGAGACACGTAATTCACCCTCTCATCCGCATGCCATACAGACACATACAAACCTTCACCCTTTCATTCACATGTCGGAAAGAGATATAAGACCATTCACCCTTTCATTCATGTCATATAGAAACACAGAACTATTCGCCCTCTCATTCACGTCATATAGTGACATACAAACATTCACCCTCTCACTCACCGACGTGCAGAGACAAATAATCACTGACTATCATCTGCATGTCCTATTCATGTTGTATAGAAACCCAGAACTATTCACCCTGTCATTCACATGTCATATAGACATCCAAACATTCACCCTTTCATTCAAGTCATGTAGAAACACAGGCGTCTTCACCCTTTCATTCAGGTCATCCTGCTGAACACTGTTACCGTTCAGTTGCCCTCTTCCACAACCACATCCGCGTCCGTCCGCACGTTGTGTGCGTGCGCAGCTAGCATTAGCACTTTAGCACGTCTTACGCGGACGACATCATCGGTATCTCCATGGAGACATCCCGGACGACGTCCTCACTTCTTCGCGCTTCTCCGTCTATTGTCGATCTCCGTTTTACGACAAACCCTTTTGCCGGAAGATCTATATTTAGACGCCTGTCCTTGGGATATTGTTTTTTGACAGCTGCGCTCGTTTTGGTGTGTGTGTGTGTGTGTGTGTGTGTGTGTGTGTGTGTGTGTGTGTGTGTTTTCCCGGATACGGGTGTGTATGAGTGACTGAGTGAAGATGACAGGTTACAGTTATAATTAGTTGAGTGACTGGCAGCGTAAAATGTTTGTTTATGTTTCACAGGTTATGAGCGCCGAGCGGAGAATTAACAAGTTGCGAAGATGGCGGGTCGTTGCCGGCGCTCCCCGAACAATAAGCAAAACAGGAAGAAGAAAAAAAAAAGGGAAAAAAAAAAAATTCCGGGAGGGGAGTCACGCCCGGGAAACACTGCATCCAGAAAATTTAAAGAAATAAACTAGTTAATTAAAAATAAATAATAATAAAAAATAAAATAAAATAAAAAAAATATATATATATAAATATATATATATATGTATATACATACATATATACATATATGTATACATATATATATGTATATACATATATATATATATATATATATGTATATGAATATATATATGTATTAAAAAGGCTAATTAGGAATTTAAGTGCAACCAGAGGGAGCGTCAGGATGAGAGGGTGAATGGCTGAGTGTCTACATGGTGTGCGAATGAGAGGGTGAATAGTCGATAAGAGCTGAGAATGAACGAGTGAATCGTGGCACGCCTGGCATGAAGACAGTGAACGGTATTTGAGTTTAAAATGTGAATGAGAGGGTGAATTTTTATGTCTATATAACATGATTGAGGTGGTGAATTTGTTCCTCTATATTACGTGTGAATGAGAGGGTGAATGGCTGATTGTTTATATGGCGTGCGAATGAAAGGGTGAACGGTTGCATGTCAATAAAAGCTGAGAATGAACGAGTGAATCGTGGCACGCCCGGCATGATGACAGTTTGACTTGAAAATGTGAGTGAGAGGGTGAATTTTTATGTCAATATGACATGAATGAGAGGGTGAATGGTTATGTATCACGATGACATGAGTGAGTGGGTGAATGGCTGAGTGTCTACAGGGTGTGTGAATGAGAGGGTGAACGGTTGCATGTCAACATGAGCTGAGAATGACAGAGTGAATCCTAGCACGTCTGCCATTCCGACAGCTTGACTTGAAAATGTGAGTGAGAGGGTGAATTTCTCCAAATCACGTGTGAATGAGAGGGTGAATGATTATTTTTCCCCATGACGGGAGAGAGAGGGTGAATTCGTAAATCTCTTAATGATGAATGAATGAGAGGCTGAAAGGTCGCGCGTCTCTATACGCGGCGCCGCGATTGGTCCGGAGTGAAACCCGCCTCTCGTCTCGGCCAATCGCAGCCGGGATGGGCCCCGCCCCTTTGACCCTGAGAGCAGGACGGTCGTGGGAGACACAGCGAATGACGCTCTGCGCACGGACGTCGTCCGGCCCCGCGAAAAAAACGGCCCTTTTCAAAACTAAATCGGAGCGGCTGCAGGAAAACACCTCTATTTTCATCAGCGCTCACGCAATCCTTTCACCGGTTTCTAGAGGTTAAACACAAGCAGCCGGCGCGGCGGGAGGGCAGGGAGGGCAGGGAGGGCAGGCTAGCACAAGCACCTTCACTTTATTATCAGGTTTTTCAACCTCTTTTCTTTTAAACGTCATTTTAAAAATGTTTTCAGTGACCTGAATATACTTTAAGAAAAGGGAATCTGGTCCGTCTCTGTGTTCTGTACACACTCTGGACCTCCTCTGAATGACCCTCCGCCCTCAGCTCGCCACCCCTCTTTTCTTTTTTCAAAAAACGAAAATATTTTTCACTTATTTCATAATTTCCACGGTTTCAAAGAAAAAATAAATCCCCTTTCATTCTCTTCCTTCCTGCGGTCGGATCCATCGAGCCCGACATGTATTACTCATCGATTCCATCGTCTCTCAACATCAGCCTGTCATCGGGTCTCAATCTTTTTGAGACACACACACACACACACACACACACACACACACACACACACACACACACACACACACACGCATTGATAAAAAGTCGTACGGGTGCATAATCTCGGGACGAAACATGGCTGGAATACAAATCACGACCCCCCTGTTACCCGTCAGCGGCTGATACGTGACGGACGGATGCTGCCTTCGCCGACCTTCTCCAGCAAACTCCGCCCCCATCCTTCTGTATTCATTCATTCATTCATTCATTCATTCATTCATTCATTCATTCATTCATCCATTCATTTACAGAATACGTGTGTTTGAATGAGAGGAACCCGACTGGAACGCTGAGGCTACAGTGAGTGGAGAGCAAGAAGGTGGAGGATCTCAAGTACTGAGGTTCAACAGTCCACAGCAGTGGAGAGTGTGGAGAAGAGGTGAAGAAACGGGTTCCAGCAGGTCGGAACGGGTGGAGAAAAGTGTCAGGGGTTCTATGAGATAGAAGAACATCAGCCAGAAGGAAAGGAAAGGTGGAGGAGACAGTGGTGAGAGCAGAGATGATGGATGGTTTGGAGAAAAGACAGGAGGCAGAGCTGGAGGTGGCAGAGATGAAGATGTGGAGCTTCTCTTTGGGAGTGACCAGGATGGAGAGGATCAGGAATGACATGGTAGATGTTTTGGAGAGAAGGTCAGAGATGGTTGGGTCATGGAGTGAATATATTGGCAGACGGATGCTGGAATTGGAGGTCTAGATGAAGACCAGAGAGAAGATGTATGGAGGTAGTGAGAGAGGAGGATCCGGAGAACGGGGTGAGATGGAGCAATGTAAAATATGTATGCAGTGTGTTTTAATATCAAACCACATACGAATGGAAGACATTCATGTTATATTTACAGACGTCCCTCAACACTTGAACTGGATTGGTTCCAGAAGTGACTTCGTATGTTGATTTTTTTCATATCTTAAAGGAATTTTCCCCATTTAAAATAACAGAAAATAAATTGGTTTGTTCCAACCCCTCACAAAACACCTCGCAAAATAAGGATGTTAATCTAGAAAAATAACCCTGAAAAAGAAGGATAATAATAATGTGAGGGACATTAAAAAGAAAAACCGTGGTTATTGTAAAGTTCCAGTGTTGTCATGTGAATCCTCAACTCAGACACACACGAGTGT
>CAAKHD010007278.1:9417-40676 GCA_901007705.1 Fistularia tabacaria
GTTGAGGTGCCTTTGGTGTTTTTTTGGGTTTTTGGGGTGCGCGGGGGGGGGGGGGGGGGGGGGGGGGGGGGGGGGGGGGGGGGGGGGGGCGAGAGAGAGTTCAAGAGGCGTGAAGGGAGGTGAACCAACAGCTTGTCATCCTTGAACACATCCAGTCGGACATTACAGTATACTTTAATTTGCCTATAAAGCCATAAATGCTCGGTACCATCATTAAGTTTCTCAAAGAACTATTAGAATCCAATCAGATCTTTATGCTTCCAGGAGGCATTTCTACTTGTGGTCCCTGGAGACCTTGCGATCTTGACCTGGGGGATGGATGCCCTCTCTTTGTTCAAGAGTTAAGGACTTCACATGTATTAATCAAGTAATGTCAATACATTTGAGTATAAAATTTAGTGACATGAAAATGGACTGACCGATGTTTTCCATGGCCGTTTTGATGGTCTCTCCAGTCATGGGGTAGAGGCTCAGAGAGTCCTCCGTCCTTCCATTAAGATTAAATGTATGGCCATAGATCGTCACTGTTTGAAAGGAATCCTGTGCTCCGATGCTCGACACATGCCATGTTGGAAATTCACCATTGCAGAACCCTAATGTCGGACCGGTGTGGTATACGTAACCATTTATAGCTGTTGGGATGATGGAATGATTATCAGTCGCTACATGAGCTCTATCTCTGCAACTGGTACAAATGTCTACACCATAACCAGAAAGATGACGTTACATCACCACTATTTTTTGATATCAAAAATGTTTGATTGAAAAACGAAAAGCCTATAATTGCTGGGCAACCTAAAGCGACCTCATTATCAAAGTCTTATTTTGTGAAACTTCACAGATTTGGTGAGACTAAATATATTGCCCAAATGCATATAACCAAGAGATGGCACACATCCCTGCAATAACTCATAAAAAATTGATCATATTTTGGTCTTTTACAAAATATGTGTGGTGTGATTTAATTAATTTCAAACAAAAAGAACAACTTCCTGCTTCATTTTGTGCCACTGTTGTCACAAGTGTGATGATAAAAGTGATCTGAGTAAAAACTTCAAATTGTCTTGAATATCAGGTCAAAAATAGGGCTAAATTATACTTATCACTTTTGAAAAATGGAATTGTGTAAATAGCCATGACTTAGGAAGGGATCCTGGTAAAAGACAACGAAATCACAACATCAAAATGTACCCCTTCTATTCATTCTATGAGTGGAAAAGGATATTTGGGTCCCCCAATCGTCTCAAAATACAAAATGTGAATCAATGGTCAAATTAGTCCACATCGAAAAAAAAACAAAAATGTGAGGAAAGTTTTCTAAGACTACATTTGTATATTTGTCCCATGGTTGGATCAGGGCCAGACTTACAGTGCATGACATTAGATTTGTAAAAGTCAGGGTCTGCCTTGTTGACTCTTGATGGGTCACAGTTCTGTTCGATGTTTTCATCCAGGTACCAACTCTTGTTTTCATCAAAGACAGAAAACACTAAATGTTGCTCCTTGTCGGCTTTCCACTGTAAAAACCACCCAGATAACCTACATTAGGAGTACATTCTTGGAGTAGAGATGACACTCAGACTAAGGTTTTTCTCTCCTAAATTTAAACGGCAGAAGGAAAAGGGCACAGAGCTTTTAACAGTGAAGTTGGGTGTTTAGAGCAAAATCAAACACATTTATAGACAGAGGAAAAATAATCCGGGTATAAGAGGGTATACCTGTATTGTCAACTTGAACTCAGAAATCCGGTTCAGTTACGATAATTTGTTTTTAAACTTATTTAAGCTTTATACCTGCACGTTATTTGGGTTGAGAGACTGCCTCTTACAAATGAGAATTGGTCCCAGCAGCCCTGAGGCAATGTCGCGAGGCGTGTCCACTGCGCTGTGATACAGCCGAGTCAGGCATCTGGAATCTTCCTCCATGGGCCCGTCTTCTTCTCTAACATGCCATGTGTATGTGTGTGTTTCACCTGGCTGAACAGCGTGCCTGTGATAGCCTGCAAGAGGGGAGATATTATATCGCCATCATCCTCGCTGATCAACACAGGGGCCGGTTGAGAAAAAAACGATTCTTTACCTCCTGCTGGGTAGTTCATCCCCTCTTCTGACTTTTTTATTGTCAGCCCGTGTGGATAAATGCTGTATGGTCTGGAGGCCATATTCTTGAAAACAATCTGGAAAAGGACAATGATGGATGGACTACAACATAATCCAATGAAAAATGCACACGCTCTGAGTATCAGTCCACTAATTTTGTACAAAACTCAAAGTCAAGTTGTCATCTTTAATATATACACGCCATCGCTGACAGAACTGACATGCTTTGCAGATTTAGCAGTGTTACTTGACAGATATCAATCAATATACAGTACTTACCTTAATGGTGTCCATAACTTGTGCTCTTATCACAGGCCCTAAAATCCCAAGCTCTTTCCTTCTCTGCCTGTCTATTGAATGTTCAGTAAATGACTCATTGGTGTACTGAGCGTACACTGCCTTTCTGTAACTCCCACCAATCCGTGTGGGTGACTGCCTCAAGAACTCGGAGCTGTAGGTCCTGTACAACGATAAATAAAAAAATGAAAAAGAAAAACAGGAAAGATAAAAAAAAAAATTTGAACAGAGAGTTAATTTTTTTTTAATTTTAAGAGCAACATCCCTCTAAGTTGTGTGATGGTTCAAATACATGCAAAATAGTCTTATTTTTCTCAGTAGGTGCTGCAGGATGGCTGGTAATAGACACATATGTACTTCCTTCAATTATTCATTCATTCATTGTCCATACTGCCTATCATGCACTTAGGGTCATGGAGGTAAGAATAGAAAACAAGAGGCGAAATCATAAAGGTCCTTCTTGGTTAAAGTCAAGTTAGTAATTTATACGGTCAAAAGGAGGAAAACATGATGTGTCTATATCAGTGTTATGAAATGATCACGGGATTTCTGTAAACTTTGCTCACTCATCAATGTCTTCATGCATGCTCGGCGCGTAGTTCCAGATCTTTTCCTCAGCGGCTATGTAGTAAGTCCATTGTTTGCTCCCCTGCTTTTGTGAAAGGGTTATCCGCCGCTGCGGAGCCTTGAAATTGGTACACTCCTCCACATCCACGAAACCGTACATGCCGACTACAACGGTCGATGTACAAGTTTGTGATCAGTCAGCTGCATTGGTCATATCTACCAATCACTGAAGAATCAGAAGAATCAGTCTTACCCTCAATGTGCTTGAAGACTTGTGAGGACAGCAGCCAGCGGCCAGTGTTGTCCAGCTCCAAGCTGGCTGTGCTGCAGGAACCACTGATCAGGCCCACTGATGCGACCCTATGGCCCAACTGCTGTAGCACATGTCCGTTCAGGTGCACTGAAAAGACCTCGGGCTGGGAGCTCATACCCAGCAGGTGCAGGCTAACAGTAGAATAAGCGCAAAGGCTGATGTCTGTGAAGAAAGGAGTACATTTGAATTTTTTTTTACACAGCAAAGATTAGGAATTGTTTTCACTGACTGTGTGTGTGTTCACAGTCGGTATGGATGAAAGAACAGGTATCCACCCCCACCATTTTTGGAAGACCTGCGAGTTTAGGCACCTTTACCTAATTATTGTGCAGTAAAAGTTGACCTGTTACAGCCACTATGCAAATGACAAGATTCCACAGCAAAGACTCTATATAACATCTTTCTCACGGACCACAGATCAAGACTGTGGAGCATAGGATTAAGTACACATCACATCAAGTTAAATATACCGTTAAGTTCAATGACCTCTATATCAGAGAGATAGAGCAACCTCTGAACAAATAGATGGCCAAAACACAGGACAGCCTCCTGTTCAGAAAACATGACTCTGCCGTCCACTTACAATATAAAGACGAGGACCACCAGTTAGAAGACAGCAATGTTAACATTCTGGCGGGGAGAAGACAGATGGTTTACAAGAGATTTCAAACAAGAACCATCCTTGTCAAAGTGGAGCGGCCTTCACCGGACAGGGTCAGGGGTCTTCGACACAACTTTCTACATGTGAACAATGCCATATTAAGCTCTGTCCCAAAACAAATCAACACACGCATACCAGATTTGTCTACAGGCTGCAACTCACTCAGAGAGATCAGCAACCTACAACAGACCCAGGCGAAGTGAGTTTCTGGAAATAGAACCTTTGTTCCCCAAATGACTCACATATAAGGACCTACACACTAGCATAACTACCTCATTTAACCAAGTTGCTGCGAAACAACTCAACATAACGAACCTTCCTAACTTGGACCAATGCCCAGCCCCAAGCCCAGCAGTAACACCGGAAAGTATAGGAAAATCTTCGCAGTCCCCTGTAAAAGCTTGTCCTTCATATGAGAGGTGAAACATCCTCAAGGAGGAAACACCAAATCCAGTAGCCACGAGATCTGTCAACACTTTACAATGACCTGGATGACTGAGCTTTCCACCTTGAGGAGCAGCGACTATACTCTGAACCCCATCCGGATGGCTGAACTCCTCACCCTATCTCTAAGAGCCAGGATTACCTGCAGAGAATCTATTTTCGGCCATTTGGATCCATGACTTTGTTCTTTCAGTGATGACCGACAGCTTGTGACCACAGGTGAAGGTTGGAACGTAGATTGACCGGGAAATTGAGAGCTTCCCCTTAAGCTCAACTCCTTCACAAACACAGACCGGTGCAGAGTCTGCATCACTGCTGATGCTGCACAGATCCGCCTGTCCCTCACTTGTGAACAAGACCCTGAGATACTTGAACTCCTCGACTGGAACCAGGACCTCTTCCCCAACCTGGAGCGGGCACTCCACCTTCTTCCCGCTGAGAACCACCGTCTCAGATTTTTGAGGTGCTGATCTTCATCCTGGACGCTTCAAATTTGGCTGCTCTCGCTGGAGCGGTTTGCAGCAAAAATAGAGACCCAGTCCTGAGGCCACTAAACCTGATCCCCTTCATAATCTGGCTGCACCATGAAATTCTGTCCATAAAAGCTATGAACAGAACAGGTGACAAAGAGTCACCCTGGGGGAGTCCAACTCTCATTGGAAACCAATCTGGCTTATAACCTGCATTGCGAACCAGGCTCTGACACCGATATTACAAGGAGTGAACAGCAAAGAACATAAAACCACACAACTCCTGGATCCCGGGTTTGACGACCTGATGGACCATCCTCTCCAACATCCCCGAGTAGACTTTTCCAGGGAGGCTGAGGAGTGTGTCGGCCTTTAGTTAGAGCACACCTCTTAGAGCCTTAAGGAACTCTAAGCAGATCTCTTCCATCACTGAGGCACTGCCACAGAGGAGGTTTTGACAACCCTGTCCCTGGGCCTGGCTCCATGGAGGGGCCCCTATAGAAAATCAGATCCATTTATTGTTTTCATCAATAGGGTCTTCTGAGCCACGGTTTGTCTGGTCCCTCAATCAGGGCCTGTTTGCTAATGGGTGACCCTGTCAGGGGCATAAAGCCCCCAACAAGCTCCGAGGATCACTGGAACGTGCAAACTCCTCCACCACGATAAGATTGTAAAAACCCTTGGTAAAAACCACTCCTTGAGTCACGACCTTATCTACGTGTCCCAGCGATCCTTGGACATAAGAATATACAATTATGAAAAAAATGTTTTAAAGTGACAAAGAATCAAGTAGATAATTTTTAAAGTCAGTATTTGAAGCATTACTTACCTGTTTACATGTACTATGAAACTGTGTAGATACATATTTATATGTATGTGTATATGTGAATATATATAATACATATATATACACACACACGTGTGTATATGTGTCCATGAAAAGGCTAAATTTTTACAGTTTTTTAATGTGTACTAATTCACATGAACAAATAAAATAACCCCTAAAACTGACTAATAATCGATCATTTAAAATTCCATATGATTGATTTTTCAAAAGCTTTGTCTGCAAAGTGTGCAGTAAATTAACTGTCAAATTAATGCAGAATGAAGAATATTTTCCCCTGCAATCCAGTTGAGAAAATTTGTTAAAAATGTGTTGCCTGATCTTTGACATTCTGTCTCACATGTCAGTGCAAATCATTGACTGACCTGGCAGTGATCCCTCTGTGTATCCATTGATGGTGTATTTCACATGGTCACCTGGAACTGTGCTGTCCGTCTTATAATTGCTCGCTCCCTCGTCAAAAACCCCAAACAGTAGCACCAACTCTTGGTCAACGCCGAGTTGATGATGGGAATCATTCAAACTGCCTGCAGGTAGAGAGAGGCAAAGATGATGGATCCCTGATTTGTAATTGGATCAGCAGCGAGGTGCATCTTTTGAGCACTTTGAACAGCCTTCAGCTCACCAGGCTTGCAGAGAAGCAGAGTGCCGATCAGCCCGGCATTGTAGTCCTCCACTACTTTCCAGTGGGAGACGTACGAGTAGGTGAGGCAGGTGGGGTCGTTTGGCTGTGGAGACTCATCTGATGTCACCTCCCAGTAGTACACGTGTTCACAGTTTGGCCTCACCACGTCATCCTCTTTTTCTTTCAGTGATGTGTTGTCAAAGTAGCGGGCTCCTGGAAATTATAAGTTGAAAGTACACCAAAACAATCACTAGTAATGATGAATTTTAAAATATCAAAGGACAACCTATCAGGTTATATGACAAGACATTTTATTGAAACATCTATTTTGCTTTTAATATCCTTTGACTTCAGTTAATCTAAGACATAAGTGACACTTTATAAAAAAAAAAACGATTGGAAAAGAAATTACCTGAGAAACAATACATTTCTTCAATCTCAGCAGAGCAGTCAATAAAAGCAATAAGAAATGACTTTCCATGAAAAGTGATTAAACACCTCATTAAGGGAATCTGACAATTAAATATTGTTTATTACTGTGTATCAGACTCTATCACTGCTTATTTTCTGTTCCTGCAGGTATTGATATATAAACAGCATGTACACACACACACATGCACAATCACTGCACAGACACACAAACACGCACATGCACAAACACACATTATAATATATCATTATCAAGGCGTAGCTTCACATTGTCTAAAACAAAAAGAAAACGTCATAGACTTCAAGGTTAAAATAAACAAACAAATAAATTAATAAAAAACTTAAAACTCATACATTTTCTTTCATTAAACATTTGAGACAGATAAGTTACCCCTGAACAATCACATGGTTGCAATTTGTCTTTTTTGCATTTAGAGCAAACCCAGATTTTTTGATCCCAAATTTCTTACATCCACAGTGGCACTATTTTAATTATTATTTATTTTTTTCAAAGAAAGACAAAGACGGACAAAGATCTGCTGAGCCTCAGGGCTGCCTCATGTTGGACTTCAGTACTGTTAAGTTTGATAACCCGCCTCCTCTGGTTAATATTTTAGAAAAAGACAAACATTTGTGTTTGTTGTGCTGATCAGCCTTGAGCAATAATAGAAACCAATGAAATGATGAATTTGCAGACACACTGACATACATACTGGGGTCTCCAAGTCAGTCTGGAGCTGTTTTGACAGACACCCACCTTCTGACTGCTTCCCGTAAGAAATCCCATGTGGGTGGATGCTATACGATTCAGTGGCCATGTTTCGGAAAGTTACGACAATAGTCTCCCCCTCCTCGGCCCTCAGTGTGGGACCCAGCAGGCCTGCAGAGAAAAACAGACATCTCAGAAAAAGAAGTTGCAGTTAAAATCCAGACAAAATCCATGATGAGTAACTGACTCTAAGCGACTTTATTAATTTCAAAATTGGATCATACAGAAGAGTCAGTTTTGCTTATAATCACAAGTATCTTTGATAGACATATACTCCAGGTGAAAGTTATGACGTTTGCCATGCATAGAATCAATATATTGTATCATTATAATGTTCAGTAAAAGTCTGCTTTGCAGACAGAACACCATAGGAAAATCAGGTTATTTGATTACTAACCGACGTACATGTTATTCAACAACTCCTGCAACTCTTAACAAAGAATACCAAGATTTGAAATATACGTTCCCCTTAAAAACAAAACTAAAGGCAAACCAACAGAAAACATCTGTGTCAATATACATGTGTACTCTCAAGGTGTAAATAATGGACTAATCTTATGTTACTAGTGTATTTCAGCACACTCACAAATTCACCTGAGGACTGCCCCTCACAGTAGATGTATAAAAGTAGAAAAACACATAAATTAGTTGTGATTAAAATAAATTTGATTTTATTAAATGTATTTCATTTTATATTTATAAAACAAATATTTTATTTATTGCTTTATTTATAAGTTTCATAGACTCAAAAGTATAAGACGAAATCCAAATAAAAGTTGAATCTATAGAATCTATTGAAGACATTAACATCCTTCATCTGGAACACATTCCCTCTTTCAGAGAGCAGGTCTGAAACTCCGTTCCTTTTGATTTGCCTCCTTTCTGTATCCGATAGTTAATTAAGAAAACATCTGACCAGATCTTTTCTTTGACACACAAACTTTGTAAATGTCACTTTCAAGTGATTTGAGAACTACTCATATATTACTCATTTGGTTACATTACCTAACCATGAAGGATGAGGCTTTGCCCGCTGAAAGCCTTTCTCATATTCCCGAAACACCACTTTTTTATATGTGTGATGAATCCTGAGGGACGGCGGAAAAACACATCATGTGAAGTATCTCACCCTATCTCTCACATAACATTTCTTCACAGAATAAGAACACACTGTGTGTGTATTAACATGACCTGTATGAGTATCACTAACAGAAGAACATAAAACAGACTGAATATTTAGACGGTACAAATAGCTTCAATGCCAGAACAGCAGATAAGATTTCTCAACTCAGTTTGTGCACACAAAACATAACAAAGCCAGATGTCAGAACCCATAAATACAATAAGAAGTAGTAATAATCTTACAATAATTTCAAAACTATCGTGCTGAGTCTTTTTATACAACAAACCCTTACAACCAGGATCCTACCCTCCTGTATTATTTCCATGGTAGTTCCAGTCTATCTCGATGGCAGCAATGTAAAAGTGTCGCTCTTTGGATGGATCTTGGTCGGCTTTGATGCTGATCACGGTCAAGAGAACCAGGAAGGGGAGCAGCAGGAGGGCAGCCACCCCAACGCAAAGCCTCATATCTGGGATGGATCCTCAGGTGAGTCCAGTTGTTTCCAGTAAAAGAAAGAGTGTGTGCTCTGACACTGAGGTCTCGGAGTTTTATCTGGCACTGACACACATACACATGCGCATGCACACACAAGTTTAGACATTGTGTCCCAGGGCAATGAACCGTCTCCAAATTAGTTTTTAATTGAAACCTTGTGTGTTTTAGTTGTATCATCCTCAGCAGTGTGTGTATTCTCATCCCTCTCTAGAAACACAGTAAGCAGAAATTTCAACTCTCCATTGTATGTTTATGGGCCTCAAACTTTTCCAAGGACCTCTATTCATAATATTTCAAATAAATGGAAAACATGGCTGCATATGTAATAGGTGGACACAGCAAACTTTCCTGTATTGGTTTATTTTGAAATGTAGAGTCAGTTTATTTTACACTGAATAAAATGTAAATGATCTCACGACCTGGTATGTTACACATTACAATGTCTCCAAAAGCAGGTACTGTCACGAATATTGTTTTTCATACTTAATAATATGACATTTAATGATGTATATGAATCATCAATTTCTGGACGTGCCTTGTCATATCTTAACAAACTGCTATACAGACAATTAAAAAAAGTTAATCAAAAAGTAAAAAAAAGTCAATCAAAAAATCAATCAAATAAATTCAATTTAAATGTAAAGCATTATAATCCCTAAAACTTTTCAAATTAATTCCAAGTACTTCAAGATGATTTGAAGACCTGCACACACCAAAGCAACTTAACAAAACAAATTATAATCGATCTCAATAGCTGTTCAAAGGTTGATGTGGAATAGACAAAAATTTTATCAAATTACACTTAGTACACTTGTTTATACAGAGAAATTTTTTTCAACAAATCAATTAAGCTCTGTGTGTTTCAAAACAAGTTAGTAAGACAGAATGTGAGCTATGATCATGTCATGGAAACTCATCTCGGTAACTCTTGATTTAACCACTTTTTGACAGCGCTAATATCATTTCAGACTTTGCAATTAAACAGCAGTTTTATTCCAAGACAGAGTTTACACATTAGTGCAACGTCAAACACACATACACACACACACAGGCTAAAATCTCATCTAACAAATTGTGAGGATCAATATAAATACTGTAAGGACAGATTAAAAAGCACCTTTGAAGGTTCTTGGTCCACTTGTGTGTTAGGTGCAATTACATGATTATTTGATTAATAGTTTGGAAATACTGATTTGATTATAGTCAAATAATGTAACTTGTTATATAGAAGGCATGTTACAACCAAAACTATTCAAAGAAATCTCAATTGTTTCAAATTAATAAGACACTACGTACCTTACCAAGCGGCCCTGCTGTAGATGCATGGGATGATCTTTTCCCACATATCCTACTGCATGACAGCATGGGTCCAGGCAGCTCCCTCAGCCACAAAGTGCATAGGGTCATTATACAACCACACAATTAAAAATATGGACAAAAAAAACAATCTGTTATCACCATTGCAATATTGTCAGGAAATATAATGTATTACATTTTGAAAGCTTCACAGAATAATACTCTTTGAAGCTAACATTCAAATGCATCCATAACCTTGCACCAGAGCCACTAAGTTCATCAATACAGAGACAGAGCAGCAGCTGAGTCACCAGAAGCTCCTCTTACAATAACTGCTCAATCCCTCACCGCAGAACCATGTTTGGTCAGTCTGCTTTCTCCATAAAGAACGCCAAACTGTGCAACTCACTGCCCACTAACCTGAAATCCATATCAGAGTTTAAACAGTACACATCCAAGTTTCAAGTTGTTGCTAAAAACAAATCAAACTTATGCCCATTGGTAAACGTGTAAATAATGTATTTGATAGCGTGAGTGTCTGCGTATGTTTATGTGCACATGTGGGAATGTCTAAATGTGTGAGCACTGCAGTTAATATGTTTACGGTTCTGTGTTTACGAATTCTTTATTTTTTACTCAGTTTTGGGAAAAGCTCAACCTGGGACAGGAATTGAAAATTAGCTTTAGCTTAACACTGTATGTGTCGCATCAGTTGCATTTTTCATACTGTAACTACGTATGGCTGCATTGTTCTTGTCACATACATACATACATACATACATACATACATAAACAAAAAAACAATTTTTTGATGTAATCGTATTGATTGATCTATTTCGACTTTAAACTGTTCTTCGAAAGCACGGACACCGTGCGACGTTTGCGGACCCTCTGCCGTGTCTGACGTCACCATGCGCCTGCGCATAGGAAAACAGGAAGTAGAAATACAGACTTCAGACATGGCTTGCAAAACAGGAAAATAACAAGTAGGTGTTTTTGTGATTGTTTTATTTTCTATGCGTTTTAGAATGATGTAGAATTTGTTTACCGCATGGTTACAGCGCTGGGGAAACGAAATAATGTACTTCTGGATTTGTGTGTTTATTTAAACTGCGGCGTTTTGGGTAATTTGTCCAGAAGCGTCACTCCTACGTAATTTAATTTAACGACGCCGAAGTCGAAGTCCATTTGTCTAATTCTTAAATTGAATCCTGCAGATTAGAGGCGCGCAGGACGAGTTTACCATTTGGATGTCTTTTACTGGGGGGAATGAGTTAGATGGGGGTTGACTCATAAAGCATCAATGCACTTACACCCTCCGAAATTCACATTTTAGAAACGAAAGCTTGAATTTTCCAGTGCGATCGCTTTCCATGTTCAGACTCACTATTATTTACTCTCGACAGGTAGATGCGTCGTTGCATCTGTCGGTACTTTTTATTAATCAATTTATTTCTAAATAGCTTTTTGTTTTTTGAGAATCTGTTATACCTCTGTCCACCCAGCAGCTCGCACTAGTGAGCTTGGATCTGATGCTCCCACCCACAATACCGTGCACAGATCACAAAAAAAGACATGCTACACAAAAACATTTGGATAATAAAACATAATATGTATTGAAATTTGGATATTTTATTTGGATATGGTGTTTGTAATACTTTATTAGCTTTTTGATACTAGTCATTGAGACATTTCTAAAGGTCTGTCTCTCCACCTTATACATATATATATATTTAAATATTTTGAATTAAATCATCAAATACAGACATACAATCCTAGGACTGATATGATGAAATGAAAAAGGTTATATACAAAATAACCCTTTGGGGAAATGATCAGCTATTAAATAAAGTGTTATAACAAAATATGAATTATCTTCCAAACTGTAATTTCTTATTTGGACCTAAGTACTCTAGTATCATACTTACTCCCAGCTCTACCATGATTTACACATAGAACATGTTTTAATGCTTCTCATGCTTTCCAACCAGGACTTTAAAGTCACTAGTGTGCTGCAGTTTAAAAAGCTTCATGTCTTTACCCCAGCAGGTTTGACCGCATTCAATCTGGATATGGGTTGCAGCAGTTATTCCCCCAGGCTGTGTTCCCGTCCGTCGGCCTACACTCTGGCCTTGGGCTTAGGCTTTGTTACCCTGGGGACCAGCCGCATTGTCCTGCTCAAATTATCTGCTAATGCAGGTGACTGAGACTTAGAGGGATACTAATTTCCTATATTTGATGAAAACCCAAATTCTTCTAAACTTCAGCTCATTGTTGCAAGATTCAGTATTTTGACTGAAACATTAGCATTGCAATTTTTTTTCACATTTCCAGAGAACAGATATGACTACCTCCCAGCATCCGTCAATCTCCTCGCAGAGGCTCTCAAACTACTCTTCTGTCTGATTATGTCAGTCAGGGTCTTAATCCAAGGTACAGAACACAAGCACAGTGGGCTCTCTCTGCATCTGTGTTCAGGCTGATCTGCTTTGCTCTTTTTCTGGTTTTGTCAGAGGGACGGCCATGCAAAGACTTGTGCTGCACCTCAAGTTCCTCCATCCTCACTTGTCTGAAGTGGGCCATCCCTGCTTTCCTCTACTTTTTGGACAATCTCATCATCTTCTATGTCATGACCTACCTGCAGCCTGTTAGTTAAGACAGATTTTGCCAAAAGAACGATGCCTGTGTAATATTTGCTAATAATATCTGAACCTGCTTGTTCAAACCCTCTTTGGTAAAAAAAAGAGAAAATTTGCCAGTATTTACAAAGCATGCTGCTCAAAGATTGTAATTTTCTCCTCACAAGCAGCCCTCTCTCTTGTATCCAGGCCATGGCAGTGCTGTTCTCCAACTTTGTCATCTTAACCACAGCTGTACTCTTCAGAGTTGTACTGAAGTAAGTAATTCAGTCTAAAACCCATTGCGTCCACTTTAATAATACTTTCACCGCATATTTAAATGCTTACTTTTATATTTTGGCTCTTGTTGAGTATTTCTTTTAATATGGTATTCAAAGTTTCCGTTTAACTGTAGTGTTTCCCTCTATTGAATCTGGTGGTTGGAAATGACATTTGTTTGACCCCTTATTTGCTTATAACGTTTTTTTTTTGTTTGTTTTTTGTTTTGGTTCCCTCCTCATCCACCCAGGAGGCGCCTGTCCTGGGTCCAGTGGGCAGCCTTAGTGATTCTATTCCTGTCCATCGTTTCCTTGACGACAGGATCGGGTGGTAGCCAGAAATCCATAGCTGTTCCAGGTTTCCACTCATACCCCCTCACTCCCTCCTCCAACTCCTGCCAGCTCTACACACAACTCCTGGAGCAGATGAGAAATGGCAGGTAACACAGGGGAAGACAGGGTATCATAAAATATAATACAATAATACTTTATTGATATAAAATCATATTTGATATAATACGTTTATCAATAATCAAATTTAAAAGAAATATAAATATATATATGTATATATATGTAAATACATATATATATATACACACACAAAATTCTGTTCTACACATAACATCGATAAGTTACTCTTTGTTGGTTCATATTATCTTAACGCCTTGCAGTGCCAGTGAATCGTGGCTGTTGTCTTTGCCTGGACAAGCCTGGAAGGACCGTGTGGTAGGAAAGCTTCGGTCTCTGGGTGTGGGTCACATCCTGCTCCTCCTCCAGTGCTTCATATCAGCCATGGCCAACATCTACAATGAGAAGATCTTGAAGGAGGGAGACCAGCTGACAGAGAGCATCTTTATCCAGAACAGTAAATTGTGAGAAGCTGCTCAGATCAAAAGACAATAAGGCAGATGAAACCTGATTTTAATTTTCCAATTCTGATCTTATGTCTGTTGCTGCATTGTGCGGTAGATATGCCTATGGTGTGGTGTTCAATGGTCTGACCCTCGGCCTCGGTAGCGAGACGCGGGGGCTGACCATTCACTGCGGCATCCTCCATGGACATAATGTCTACTCTCTGGGTCTGGTGCTGGTCACTGGTGAGTCACCTGGTAAAAGCTGCTGCGGTCTTAATGACAAAGCAGGGGAAGCAGAAAAATGCCAGAGAAACATGCTGCTGGTTTTATTTTGAACATTACCATGAGAGAATCTGTATGAAAGTAAATATTTCCTTAACTTGGTAGTTTTTTCTTTAAAACATCTGTTTTTTTACTCTCCTCTCCCAGCTGCCCTGGGTCTGTCTGTGGCCTTCATCTTGAAATTCAGAGACAACATGTTCCACGTGCTGACAGGCCAGATCACCACTGTTCTGGTTACCGCCCTCTCCCTCTTCCTGTTTGACTTCCGCCCTTCCCTGGACTTCTTCCTCCAGGCTCCCATGGTCCTGCTGGCCATCTTTATCTACAATGCCAGTCGCCCCAAGGATCTAGAATATAGCCTCCAGCAGGAAAAACTGCGGGTCATCAACAGAGAGGTGTTACAGAGGTCCAGAGGGGTAGGTCACGATTCATGTAAACCTCATGTACCTCTATCCTCATGTAAACCCCGTCCTCTCCACCCACACGCATACCAAGGTTTCTGATGGAAACTTGGCTTGTGCCCCTTTGTAATATAATGTCTTAAGCGCAGAAGGAAACTCCACTGTGTTATAAATTCAGCAGTCAGCCCTAGCTGGGGTTTTGGTGCATTTGGCCAAAGTTGTCTTAGATTTAAAAATAGAATGCTGTTGGACTGTCATTATTAGGATGCTGGAGTTCACAGGGCTGTGTGACTGTCTTCATGACAGTTCCCTGTCTGAGCCTGAGAAACCCTGTGTGTGTTATCTCACATAGCCTCTTTACTTCCTTGCAACAGAGGCAGCTAAATAACTCACTGTTAAGTATGTGCAACTGTAGTATGTTATGAATTCCATCTCTGAGAATGTTCTATCTCCAATAATTTAAAATGTTACCAAACTGGTTTCGCTGCTGATTCTGAATAATAATCACTGAAATATTCTAGCATTCACCGCTGCTGATTTACTTACATGCATTTTCTGTGGCAGGACGGCGAGGAGCTGGAGCTCCTGGCAAAGACAAACACAGATAGTGAATCCGAGGAGTCATCCCTATAGTCCTGATCAGTGGTTCGCTGACATGGCGGTCAGGAATACAGATCTGCACATTACATGTGGCTTCCTGCCTTCAGAATGGTCCAACACTTTCAGTGAAAAGTATGTCAGCAAATGGCGGTCAGAGGGGGAAACCACATATGTATACAACAGTATTGGGCGGTGTGAAGAACTGAAACACTCTCGAAACTTTTCTCTGATTGTACTGTGCAGTTTTGGAAATGTGCGTGTGTGTTTACATAGTATGTCATGTGCTGTGATGACAGAAACCCCAGTCACACACTAGTATGTGTACTCGTCAATGGTATTTTCCACTCTGAATTCCTAAGGGGTACTGTTATTAAAAAATGAACTTGACATTTCTGGCAGCTGTATGACTGCTAAAGGGTGACTTAAGACGTGCTATGAATGAAGTGGGCTAAATTGTTGCTACTAAAATGATCTTTTCAATTTTTTCATGAATGTGACGAAAATTGTCGCACTACAGAAATGGAACCATGAATCAGATCCAGCGTTGGAATTTGATATTCCGAGAGCACAATACACCTGTTATGTCATATTGTGAGTGTTACAACTGTGAAATATTTCTCTCCTTTTTGTGCCATAGGACTTACTATGCAAGTTGTTAAACTGCATGCAACGTTAGTTATTATATTAAAGCAGGTGCCTGCAATGTCTTGAAATTAATTCCACAGTGATGTTGCAAATCATGACTCCGAAGGAGTTTGTTGAGAAAAGTTTCCTTCAGAATGATCTGGTTATTTTTCTTCTACGGGATCATTGAAGCAATGAGTTTATACTTTGCATTTATACTAATATCCAGGGGCAGCTGCAGATCTGTATTTAATTTAAATCTTCCATCCCAGATATTTCTGAAAATCAGAGTAATATATGTGGTTGGAAACATAAGGGAAAAAATGAGTAGCTTGTTTTTGATAAGGAACCCGCTGGCTGATGATGTCATGGAGGTTAAAAAAATGTTAATAAATGTTTCATTCACAAAACAGCTGTCAAGCAAAGCATTTCGTTTAATTATCTTGTAGGGCCTCAAGAAGGAGATGTATCTTAAAAGTGTAAAGGTTCTCAGTCAGTCTAGTCAATGTACAGCATTTGAACTGTTTTCAGAGGGCAACAACACTTGCTGCCTTCATACACACTCAGTAACGCAAGTTTACACTTCAGGCAAAAGACATTACTAGGAAAACATACAAAGCAATACAGTATAAATAAGAAACTTAATGTAAGAGCTATAATGTGTCAGCTTGATAACTGCACTGTAAATGAAACAGATGTCCAATAAATACATATATTTCATATCTTAGCCAGGTATCTACAAAATATAGTGTCTGTACTGACATGAAAAGGCTATGTTATGTAACTTATAAGACAGGGTGACCTAAATGAAATCACAGATGTAAAACAAGACAAACAACCCCCCCAAAAAAAACAACTCCAAAGCAAATGCACAACAAGATACATAGTACAACATACCCCCCAAACCTCAAGGTTCATCTATACATTTACTTGCTGTTAAGCTTGAATTAAATCCACTCACAAGTTACCATTCATTAGGATATTTAGCACACTATGCTATAGGACATTTTTAAGGCTTCCATTTAGTGCCTACAAAATGTAAGAAATATCTAGGACCTTCTGTCATCTCAACCAGCTCAGTGTAGAATTTGTGAAAAAAATGTTTGAAAAAGGAACAACAACCATTGTCCAAACCATCTTAGTTGCAATTTCTACAAGCCCATTAGTAGCCATAGCTCTGGTGATAGCCATCTTGGTAACCATGATCGTAGCCATGTTGGTGGTAACCATAACCACCGTACTCGTCTTCAGGGCAGCGCATGCCAAGTGACTGCTGGATGGCCATCTCCTGCCGGCGCAGCTGCATGGAGTCCACCAGGTCGTAAATGATAGCCATGGACCACATTGGCGAAGGGTACCACGACTTAACATTGCCATCCTTCCCTACCAAGAGCATGGAGAAATACTCTGGGCTAATCTGGAAGTAATTCCTTATGTCCTTCACCAGGGTGGCGGAGAGTCCCTCACGCTCCACCGTAGCACTCCCTGGACAGAACAGAGCTAAGAGTTACATCACTGGAAACAAAACCTTTGGCCTTGGCCTTACCACCCAACAGTTTTGCTTTGTTTTGTTTGTATCTGCCTGTCAAATGAAAGTTGCACATTCATCATTGCCTGTAAATGAATAATAATAAAAATTATTAATTCTGGGCTTTCCCTTACAACATATAGTAGACATCATTAAATGGAAATTATGTACTTGTTTTACTTGATGGTCCTTTAACTGAATTGTTCGGGTGCGTTATATTGTTTTTGTGGCATGAAGAGTTAAGCCTGTTTTTTTGGAGAAAATGACCACATCCTGCTAAGCACGGGATAACAATCTCAAAAAGACACTAAGTTGGATAAGGCTCTTACCATTGAAAGGGTAGAGTTCCAACACGCCTCCCATATCTGGTAGCTGCGTCCCCATCAATTTCAGAATGGCAATGTGCCTCAAACCTGTTGCCATGGAAGTAAACCACATTAACAAACACTGGGGAAAGAAATGCACATATTTTTGGAAAGATAGTGTTCAAATCTGACATCAAATAACATGTTTGCAATACAGCCAGCTGTTTATTATCAGTTTGTCTGCCTGCTTGTCCAAGATTTTCACTGTTGTTTGGTAATGGAAACAGACTGAGCAGTGGGCTCGAGGTAAAGGGAGAACATGGTGGTCCGATGAGTCCAGCCAAAAAGCCGTTTGCTCTGAGGCGAGAAAGCCCACATTAAACAAAGAAGAACGGTGGCTTTACTTGTTGAGAGCCCAGTGCTAAATACCAGGATCAAACCTCTCAGCCTTCAGCCCAGTCAGCAGGACAGGCCTTTGTCTGGAATGGGGAGGCATAGAACGACGTTGGGCACAGAACTGGCCAAGAGCAACACAGGAAAAGAAGAAAGAATCTCACAGACACAAGTCTGGGCATGCTGATAAGCAGGACAGACTTTTTTCACCTGATGTGTTGATATGAAAAACAAAAAATCTTTTCATAAACTTACCATATTAGCTATCACAATCAGCCTGGATACTCTTCCTCAGATAATTAAAGATGAGTGACAAAAACTTGTGTTGTCATCATATTGTTATTTACTTGCATCTTCTGCATCTTCCAGGATCTAATTTCTCTTCCACTCATGGGTGAAACAAATCATAGAGGAAAACAATCGCCCTTTCTTAGAGACTAACTCCTTTGGGAAATTGTAATGCAAGAGGTTTTCCTCATAAGACTTTGATAGCACTTAACACAGCATACATCAGCCGCATCTACAGGTGTTGATTCTACTATCAGCCTTTCATCATCTCTCAGATCTTTTGAACTTGTGCTCAAAATACGAGTCAGTTTCCAATACAAGCTTCATTTACCGTCACAGTGTCTTAAGTGACTGATACAAGTAGTGGAAATCTGGCGCTCGGAGGCTAAGAGTCCATTCTCAGCTCTCTCCTGCTGCAGTGAAACCTTACGAGGCACCTGGATTCACAAGACTTGGCAACGTCCATCCAATCAGCAGAGGCTTTTAAGAGTGACATCAGGGATAAACACTTATAGAAGCAACTACAACAATGGAGAAAGTGGATGTGGAAAAGGAGATCAAGTTACGGGCTACCTAAGGATGGGAGGAAGACGTGTTCTCCACTCCCATGAATTGCTTCAGTTTTGGGAGTGACAGACAGGGAACTAATCCAATCTACAGTCAGGTGGCCCTCACCATCGAGACAGCGTCTGAAATACTTCAAACATGGTTCTAACATGAAAACTCCACCTGTGTAACAATAGGTGGAGTTTCAGGTGGGGCTCCATAAAGACAGAATAGCAGCACCTCAGTTTTCAATGTTTTACCTGACGACAATTCCCGTGGCGGGAAGCTCATAGTAACCCCACTGGAACTCATTGTGGGGGTTCCATTTTGTGTCTTACAAAAATCCAACATTTTTTATGGGTTGAAATTTGTTGATATGAATTAAATATCTCATAACAATACTTATCCACCATTCTGTCATACATTGGTCGATGAAGCAAAAATGCCAGAGGAGATGCAGTAGATTTTGGTTTCCTTTGTACTTAAAATATTAAATTGGGCTCTGAACTTGGCATAATGGAACAAAAGTAAGCTCCTTATGAGCACTTGTGTGTATCTAAGAGGCATACATTTTTAAAGTGCAATCCCTTACAGTGTGTATGGTTTGGTAAAATATATTCAAATGAGTGAGACACTGGTTGAATAAAAAAAGTTCTGCCTTTTCTTCTGTGTGTCAGGCAGTGGCAGTGGATCCCTCAGGTGGGACTTTTGTCAAAGAAAATGCGATGTTGAAGAGAGTATAACCATCTGTGGCATGTTGTTTGTATGATTTGATAATACTCTCATCAATCAGTATTGCCAGTCCACTTCAGTTAACACTCTTTCCTGTTTTTAAATCAAATATGACGAAAACTGTGAAGTCTTATTCAAATTCCATTTCTGTTTGTTTATTTCTTTAAATTATTGAATTGAATATATTCTTTGTTTCACTGTGGCGACAATCTATATGATAACATTAAAAGTATATTAGGAAAGGGCTTTTGACTCAAAGTTCTCTTGGGTCTCATCGGCTTTTTATCACTGAGGAAACAAAAAGATAATTTTGAATAATAAAAAAGTGGTGTACACTTCGAGGGGAAATCAAATTTTCTTTCCTTTTGTTGCTTTTTTTCAGCCTTTTTGAAAATCACTATTACAATATTCCTAAATCATTCTCCAAGTACCTTTTAACTTTGAGTAAAACAGTTTCAGATGTCCAATGACTCATCTTGTGCTCAGTGATGTCCAGTCACATGCGGACTGCGGACAAAGAAGCTTGAAATACACAACATATGAGACTGCACTTAACCCCGCGTGTCTTCGCAACTGCAACCGCAACCGCAAGATATTTACATTCACAGAAAAATGTGGTCGCATATGGATTGCTCCATTTCTGTGTCATCCTCTCTATCTAGCAAATGCTTTGGGTGTGTGAAACCACTCTGCCCTCTGCAATTATACAAGACCCACCCACTTTTTCTTTATCCAAACAAATGGGAAGGATTTGAACTAAAGTCCTTTTGTAACTGTGTGCCCTTCATTTGTGGTGTTTTGTGCACATCAAGGCACGGAAGCCAAACGAGCTTGAAGTTCTCAGGAACACTCAAATCACATGTCAGATGATGTCTTCTGGTCACACCCAGTTGATTTGACACTTTATTTCAATGGGAGAATTTCCCATCTAAACTTGGTCCTTCACCCCCTATTAATCAGTGCATATCACAGCAACTTCTGTGTGTGCTCGTTGGGGGATTGATCAGTTTGTGTGTGTGTGTGTGTGTGTGTGTGTGTGTGTGCGTGTGTGTGTGTGTGTGTGTGTGTCTGTGTGTGTGTGAGAGAGAGCGAGCGTGCGCGGGGTTGTGTCTTGGGTGGATTTTCAAATGTAATTTTTCTTTTAACATATGACTTAAAGTGGCCTATTCCACCTGACACCAGCTGGTCTGTCACTTTTAGTTATTTATTTGAGTCGATATATATATATACATTTATGTATATGTAGCTGTGTCTATGTGCATGTGCATGTCTATATGTGTATCAACATATATGGATGTACAAATATATATATATATATATATATATATTCTTTTTTAAAATTTTCTCACTTTTATTGTTTTTATTTCTATTGTTTCTTTTGGTATTTTGTGTATGTGTATTTGTCTGTACTGTGTCTTTGCGTGTTGAATAAGGTGCCCTGAATTAATGTATTTTTATTCTCTTGCCATACTACATCACCCTGACAAAGGCCAAAATATTTAACTTGTTGGTGTATAAATTCTATTAAAATTTTGCAAGAGCGAATTAATTCACAAGATCCTATTTCATCAGTGCGAAGCAGCATTGTTATTTTCCTGTAAAATTTTGGGTGAACTGACAATCAATATTCCAAACAGGCTTATCACACCTCAGAAATGACACGAAGACTGATATAGTTCAGGTTACTAACCTAGGTTGCACGCCTGGCTGCTCAGGCCGTAGAGCTGCTGCTGGTAGGCCCACTCTTCATCGTTGGGGGTGGAGATGATGAACAGACGACGCCTCCAACGGAACCTACAATCATCAAAGTTCAGCTTGGATTTAAAGTGCTTCAGCAAAAGCCTCATTCTGAGGAAAGAGTATATTCTAATGCTGTGATTACTGCCAGAGGGTGACAACCCCAAATTATAATCAGATCTCTGCACTGTGACCTGAAGCTGAAATTTGAATCTCCATGGCAATAAAAGAAAGCCTTTCTAGTTTAAACGAAAAGTATGTGATGGCACTGACTGACGGCGGACAAGCAGCAAGAGTTTGCGTTGCTTTTGATATCTGTGGAGCAAAAACTTGCTGCTGCAATCTGCCGAAAGCTGCTTAAAAGTGCTGTAAATTGTGGCTGAGCTGATTACGTATGGGAGTACGGGAGCAGATGTTTGAAAGAGAAAAAGAGGAAACAGTCTAATGGGGACCACCAGCTGTAATTTCAGCAAAATGAATACAGTCAGATCTGCTATTCTCCATGCTTGATTTGTTTGTTTTTTTTCTTCAGGAAAACGATACCTGGAAAGAAAGTTCTCCAATGATCTGGGCTTGTCTTCTTTCTTGCAAACAACTCCATCTCTCTTCTGCTGCTCCATTTCCCGAATGCGGGAGGAGAAACTGTCGATATAGTTGAATACCGCCTTCATGGCAATAGGTACCTCATAGGATTGCTGGCAAAAGAACACATAACGATAACGAAGCAATATTGATTTGAACTTCGGTGAATCCGCAAAATAAATAACTGCTGGTGAAAACAACTGACTAATCCGGCATGAGAAAACAGAGCTGTTAGAAATTGTCAGAGCTTAAATACGTATCAGTAACTAAAAGCCATGTTGCCAATGCAGCCTCAAGGTGGCACAGGCCAGTTTCTCCCTGAGCCGGTACCAAGTCCAGATAAATGCAGAGGGTTGCGTCAAGAAGGGCATCCGGCATAAAACTTTTGCCAAAACCAAATATGCGAATAGAACCTAAGAATTTCATACCGGATCAGTCGAGGCCCGAGTTAACAACGACCGCCATTTTTGCCAAAAACCTACAGTGTACCACTGGAAATTGGACTACTGTGGGTCAAAGAAGGAGAGGAGGAAGGGATGTACAGAAGCAGAGAGAGAAGAGGAAAGGCAAGAGTCTGGGACTGAGTATAGGGACTTTGAATATTGGGACGATGACAGGAAAAGGTAGAGAGTTGGTTGACATGATGAAGAAAAGGAAGGTGGACATACTGTGCGTCAAGGAGACCAAATGGAAAGGTAGTAAGGCTAGAAGCCTAGGAGCAGGTTTTAAGTTGTACTATCATGGTACTGACAGGAAGAGAAATGGAATACAAATTATCTAGAAAGAGGAGTTTGTTAGAAATGTTCTGGAGGTGAAAAGAATGTCAGATAGACTTATGAGCCTGAAACTAGAAATTGAAGGTGTGATGCTCAATGTTGTTAGTGGCTATGTCCCACAGGTAGGATGTGAGTTAAAGGAGAAGGAGAAGTTCTAGAATGCGTTAGATGAATTGATGCAGAATATCCACAGAAATGAGAGAGTGGTAATTGGGGCAGACTTCAATGGACATGTTGGTGCAGCCAATAGAGGTGATGAAGAAGTGATGGGCAGGTTTGGTATCCAGGATAGGAACGTAGAGGGACAGATGGTGGTAGACTTTGCAAAAAGGATGGAAATGGCTGTAGTAAATACTTTTTTCCAGAAGAGACAGGAACATAGCGTAGCTTGTAAGAGTGGAGGTAGGAGCACACAGGTGGAGTACATCTTGTATAGACGAGGTCACCTGAAAGAGATCAGTGACTGCAAAGTAGTGGTAGGTGAGAGTGTAGCCAGACAGCATAGTATGGTGGTTTGTAGGATGACTCTGGTGTCAAAGATCAGGAGGACAAAGGCAGAGCAGAGGACAAAGTGGTGGAAGCTGAAAGGGGAGGTGTGTTGTATGGTTTTCAGGGAGGAGATGAGAAAGGCTTTTGGTAGTCAGGGAGAGCTTCCAGATGACTGGAGAACAACAGCTAATGTGATTAGGGAGACAGGTAGGAGAGTACTTGGTGTGTCGTCTGGAAGGAAAGTAGATAAGGAGACCTGGTGGTGGAATGAGGAAGTGCAGGAGTGTACATAGAGAAAGCGGTTAGCAAAGAAGAAGTGGGACACCGAGGGGGCTGAAGAGAACAGACAGGAGAACAGGGAGATGCAGCGTGCGGCAAAGATAGATGTAGCAAAGGCAAAACAAAGGGCATACGATGACTTGTATGTTCGGTTGGACAGTAAGGAGGGAGAAACTGATTTATACAAGTTGAGGAAAATGAAAGAGAGGGAAGGGAAGAAGAGCTGACTATTGTAGACCACAAAGTAGCAGAGATTAGTAAAAGTGAAGTGAGGAAGGCACTGAAGAGGATGAAGAATGGAAAGGCAGTTGGTCCAGATGATATACCTCTGGAAGTATGGAAGTGTCTAGGAGAGGCAGCAGTAGAATTTCTGGCTAGATTATTCAACAGGATCTGAGAGAGAGAGAAGATGCCTGAGGAGTGGAGAAGAAGTGTGATGGTGCCCGATTCTTAGAATAAGGGGGATGTGCAGAATTGCAGTAACTATAGAGGGATAAAGTTGATGAGTCATTCAATGAAGTTATGGGAAAGAGTAGTAAAACTAGACTGGGAGCAGAAGTCAGTATTTGTGAGCAGCAGTATGGCTTCATGCCTACAAAGAGTACTACTGACGCAGTATTTGCTTTGGCAATGCTAATAGAGAAGTACAGAGAAGGTCAGAGGGAGCTGCATTGTGCTTTTGTAGACCTAGAAAAAGCATACAACAGGGTGCCAAGAGAAGTACTCTGGTTTTGTATGAGGAAGTCTGGAGTAGCAGAGAAGTATGTTAGACTGGTCCAGGACATGTATGCTGGTTGTGAGACACTGGTGAAGTGTGCTGTAGGTGTAACAGAGAAGTTCAGGGTAGAGGTGGGACTTCATCAGGGATCAGCTCTGAGCCCCTTCTTATTTGCAGTGGTGATGGACAGACTGACAGATGAGGTTAGACAGGAATCTACAAGGACCATAATGTTTGCAGATGACATTGTGATCTGTAGTGAGAGCAGGGAACCGTTGAGGAAAATCTTGAGAGGGGGAGGTATGCTCTGGAAAGGAGAGGAATGAAGGTTAGTCGCAGCAAGACAGAATATAGGTGTGTGAATGAGAGGAACCGAGGTGGAACGGTGAGGCTACAGGGAGTGGAGATCAAGAAGTTGGAGGATTTCAGGTACTTAGGGTCAACAATCCAGAGCAACACAGAGTTTGGAAAAGAGGTAAAGAAACGGGTTTAAGCAGGTTGATATGGGTGCAGAAACGTTTCAGGGGCTTTATGTGATAGAAGAATATCAGCCAGAATGAAAGGAAAGGTGTACAAAACAGTGGTGAGACCAGCAATGCTGTATGGTTTGGAGACAGTGGCACTGAACAAAAGACAGGAGGCAGAGCTGGAGGTAGCAGAGATGAAGATGTTGAGGGTCTCTTTCTGAGTGACGAGGTTGGATAGGATCAGGATACAGGGATACAGGGAATAGGGTTAGATGGAGAAGGTTGATTCGCTGTGGTGACCCCTGAATGGAAAAGCCGAAAGGAAAAGAAGAAGAAGAGCTAAAAGACACATTCCCCCATGCTGGTAGTTTCTCTTATATTGTTTGCCATAACAATTACACCAAAGTGTTGAAATATGTCTAACACCTGTCACAGGCCCTGTTACACTGCCCTCAAACTGCTACTTCCCTGGTAGGAAAAACATAATTAAAGCCACATTTCCCCTATGGGGATCAATAAAGTATTATCTTATTTTCTATTTCATATTATTTTAAATTATAATGAGCTGAAAACAATTCATCAAAACAATTTAAAGTGAATGTGTTTTGGTTTGTTGTCCATTGTTTTTCTTAGGGTGAGAACCTCCTGCAGGTGTTCCATGTTGTTTTTTTGTTGATTGGTTTTATCTACTTTTTCGACCAAAAGGTGTGCTCATGCATGGACAACAAACTGTGATCCACTGGGCGAGAGGTGGGGCTCGCCTTTGGCCAATGACAGCTAGAATAGACTCCAACCAACACCACCCTGAGTGCAGGATACGTGGTACAGATAATGAATGAATGACTATAATGACTATAATGAATAAAGTCAAAGTTAGGTAAAATTAAAGTATAAGGTGTCAAGTTGTTCTCATTGGAGGACTCTGGGCAACAAGTATTTAAGCCTTGAAGAAAGCAGTTCCAATCGGTTGATAAGATGAACGTTTTCGTAAATGTGACCCATGTCACATTCTTGAATGACAACACACCTCAGAGTCCAGTTTATTTAGGAGATGGGTCATTAAGCAGCAGACGCACGTCCTCATTCCTCAGAATATATTGAAGCAGTTGCATGGGACGCTCCACCTCCTTCACACCACCTTCTGACTCATGCTCACACCCACATCCTCTTTCACAGACTTCCCTGTCTCTACCCCAGTCAGCAGAGGGGCGAACACTTACCCCTTTGATAATCTGTCCAAAAACAACCTGGTGATTTGCCCTGACATTTACATTCACACACACACACACACACACACACACACACACACACACACACACACACACACACACACACACACACACAGCTGCTAGGCAAATGTCATGTTTTGTGAATTAAAACTGTGTTTTCATGAAGGCAGTGTGTGGGCAGCGCATGGATGGTTCAGTGGTAAAGTCCCCCTTCAAAGAGAATGAGTAGGTGAATTGGCTGAGCAGTCGGGTGGTGAACCTTTAAATAGAGGCCAAGTACCAAAAGACCAACATTAGAGCTGTGAGGAAAAATAGTTCGTATAAATAAATCAAGTGAGGAAGGACAACACAAAAAGCGTGATTAAAATGTTCAAGAGCCCCCTTTGACTGGACACATATATTCACACAAAATGCGATTCCAGAACATTCAACATTTGCCATGTTTATGTTTGCCACAAACTTCACTGTAACCACCTTGTTATGTCAATCCTAATTGATATTTTTATATTTGCTGATTTCCTCATTTCTATTTCATTTATGACAATCAGAACAAAATTACTAAGGAATCCGTAGTGGACGCAGTTGCAGGAATCTGCCCAAAAAACTAGCAAAAAAGTTTACTAGCATCATATCTGTGTGTGGATTTATTTACGTTGATGAGAATAAAAGGGCTAGCTAAGGATACAGTCCCACAAAGCCAAGCATCAGTTCATGTGCATCTAACTCTTACCATAGCAATTTTTATTTCAGCTGATATATTTTGACTTTTAGGCCATGCGTGTGAACCCCTGGGGGAAATGACATGCATTTCGAACGGCCATGCATATATCTGGAAGCTTCTTCAGTGGAGTCAAGAAGCAAAGGATTTGTACAGGTGCTGCAAACACTCACCTTGACTCTCATGTCTATGTCAGTGAGGACCATGTAAAAGTCGTCGTATACCATGCTGAACTCTTTCCTTAATTCTGTGATCAGATCCTGGTTCACCAGGTCTTCCTGTCGAAGTCCTTTCATTGGCCTGTCATTCTCTGCGGAGATTCACGTTATTTCACATTAATAATACTGCTTGCAAAAATCAACAGGGCTATTCCCAAGATCTCTAGATCTTTTCTAGGATGAAAGGGCAGAGATGTTTAAATAAATTGACCAGATTTTTATTTAGCAGCTGATTGTCTATCATGTCAACATATAAACTTCAGAACTAAGAGCACTACAATCGGGAATGATCCTACACGTAACCTAACAAATGTTGTATTTTCACAAAAGTGAACTTAGAATTAAGAATTATTTATATTTTAAATGACTGCATACATGTCTCATATTCGAACAATAATGCTTTATTAACAGTTATGTTTTATTAGTCATATAAAATCTCACTTTGCGATTATCACCCATTAACTTGCATTCATTACGCTCATCTCAAAGTTTTAGCTTTGCTAGTTATATCCATAAAACCAGAAAGTGTGTCAAGGTATTTCTTGTAAAACAAGTCCTCAATCGACACTTCACACAGTATTTTGGTACTTTATTCATCCCGAGGGGGAAATGGAGTATTAAAATCTAACAATGATTTAAGACTGATGTTTAGCTCCTGTAAGTTTTAGTGAAAAATGGGAATTTGACATTTACTATTCGGAGGACTGTCAAATGAATCTTTCAGAACAAAAGCCATTATAGTGCACATAGATAAAGTATTGTCAGGAAGCTGTCAGATGTCCCAGGATCAACAATTCATGCACAATTATGATTGATGTTAGAATGTTTACACATCAATTAAACCATAAAAGCACTAACATGCGTGAGACATCACGGTTAAGAATGTGTTTTCAATTACCGAGCGGAAAACAATGTTCCTCTAAAAGAAAGTGTTGACAGGATTCGACTGTGCCATGAAGAGCTGACGGAATTGGGGACAAACTGACAAAGAGCAGCTTTTATTCCCGGGAATCTTGCAGGGTCGGATGTCTCGGAAATAAACTGTGGCTGGCATTTAGCAAAGCTTTTAATCACACTGCCTCAATGAGTGTTTGTACCCCTCACATACACACAAATACACACTAACCACACAAGTATTACGAGTGGTAATTTCATTTTCTGCTATGTAAGACATACGAATCGAACATGGAAAGCACCAGCGCACTGCAGACAAGGGCCAAGTTCACACGGAAACGTGGAACACAGCGAGAATGTCATGTTCCACATCCAACGCAGTGCAGTGGCAGATCAACTAACTCTGCCGCAGTGAGATCACCTTAAATTAAATAAGGAGGGGTGACACTTAAAGACCTACTTCTTTGTTTTACAGTACATTAACACACATGCAAGCCCTCTTTCCTCTGGGTGGAGGAGAGCATATGCTGTAAGTTGGAGCAGGGATAACATCATCCCAGGACTTTTTTTGTCGGGGAAATTTCCGTCTGTTGTGTTGACAAACAGACACATTAAGTTTAATGGAGTCATTTTAACTATCATGACATTGAAACAGTGACAAAAACTACCATAAACATAAGAGTGCATTTGTTTCGTTTGATGAATGAAGTGTCTGGTTACTCAGCTCCACAATTCTCCGAAGCTTAATATGATAGATTGCATGTATTTTGGCAGCTCTTTTCCTCCCTCCCCCACTTCACTGTTGTGTATTTTGCTCGAGCGTTATGTTTTAGGAAAAGCCTCGGCTGATCCGGGCTGCCAAGACACTTATATCTAATATAAAATATAAATAGAGCGATGAGCACGTGTTGAAAAGCAAAAAAATTGGGAGTGAAGATATGAGGTTGATTATTTGGCTAAATAGATTTATCACTGATATCAATCTGACAAAATCTAAATCTGTAAAAACACCTACATCTTTAAGAGTGCCTGATATAGCATAAAATAAGTTGGAGCACCTGCGATGAGAATATCAACATTCAAAAACAAGTGAATATTTCAAAATAAAGCCAATAACCACAACTCAGTAAAAGGAAATGAAAAGCAAAGCAGTTATGATGATCTAATGAAGCAAATAAACCATCAGGGTAAAAATTTGATTCTTGAAGCTTTACAGGTTTTAGATCATTTTAGCACTAAAGGTTTCAGCTCATTGTTTTTTGGGGATCCTGCATTGCTACACCCCTTTTTGCAGTTGGTAAAAAGGTGTTGGATAGACATAGCCATTACGCTTGTCAAGAACCTGATACTGCCTCTACTCTGGTCCTTTCAAGTACCTGTATCTGACATCTCAGATGTCATGTAAGGACAATTTGCGCATTGTCTGTGCAGTGATGTTAAACAAAGGGCAGGAATGAGGATATGACTGTAAAATGAAGAGTAGTAAAGCTGCAAAACTTATATCTAGATGTCATGAATCACAATCCACAGAGAGACCCGCTCCGGGTGGTTGCACAAGTGAACTGTAAAGAGTCAGGAGAGTTAAACGAATGCAGTAACTTTTCTGGAAACCCTGTCTTATTTGCAAGGATCTCTTTATGAAGGTCAGACGGTTCTTCTTCATGTTGCAGTGCTCAGCTAAAATCTATCCCTCCCTCCCTCTGGATAGCTTAGCATAAAAAATTGCAGCCAACAGTATAGGCAGCATAATCTCAACCAGAAGACACATATTGCAACACTACAAAATACTCTTTCATTCATGTTGTAGCTTGTGCATTCACCGAGTTATAATCTAATAATATGATTTTTTTTTTCTTGACGGATATATTGTCTGGACTCCTATACCAAACACGTATATATATTTATATCTATCTATCAATCTATCCATATACATATTTACACATAAACACACACACACACACATATATACATATATATATAAATACATACATACATACATACATACATACATACATACATACACACACACAAACACATATAAATTCTAATTTTCTGTACCGCTTACTCTGCATTCCCCGTTGCAGGGGCTATGGAGCCTAACCCAGCTGTCATAGGAAGAGGAGCAGGGTTCACCCTGGACCGGTCGCCAGTCGATTATAGGGCCGGGGAGAACGGTAGTTATGTATTTTACAGAGTTGTGTATACTTTATAGGAGTGCCCCTGCCCTTTTCAACATGACCTTTTTTGTCCTTGTTGTTTCTCTGCTGTCTTTGAGGCCTCGCTGTGCAGGATGATGTTGAGCTTTTTACAAATTACAAAATCACGGTACTGATTGTTACAAACTTCAAATACCTGCTTTCTAATTTATGATCACAACAAAAACAAACAAACTTTGATTTCCTTTTTTTCTGAGATCGTTTTTGTCCGACCGGCCAAAACAAGAGGAAGACCGGGGGGCCACTTACCCAGCTGGTAGTGGTCAATCTTCATCGTGGAGTTAGTCAGGGAACCAAATATGGTGATGATTGAGACTTTCCTGATGGCCATCTCACACACGGACTCCAGGTACTCATCCCTCTGCTGCACATACATGCTGTTCTCCTCACTGGAGGATGTAATAAGCTGGAGAGAGATGGGTGGATGGGTGGGGGGTTCATATGCAGCAACAGGTATACATAGCCACACATATGCACAGAGTGCTGCGGAGTTGGTGTTTACATTAACCTGTAAGTGGGGGATGGGGAATATTTTCCCAGCCTGCCCACAGCATTGCTGTGATAAGAATCTATACTGGCTGCAAAACAGAGACACCCAGTCTGTCAGCACACATGTGTGCAGCTGGTTAGCAAGAGGGAGGACGGCAACTTCAGGATTTGCTGTCTACTTTCATAGAAGGCTTGACTGGAAAACATCCATCAACAACGATGGAATATTCCCACCGTAAAATACTGGAGAAGTCTTGACTAAATTCTAGTTGGAAATTAAAAAGTTTACGATAGGGAGAAGAAAAATGACTTGAGATCTTATTTTGGGATACTTAAAAACAACTCCATGTCATGGAACTGCGTATGTTTTAAATTTGGAGTTATGACTCATTCTCACAGAATTAGACTGATGCCTTGCATGACAGGTTGCTTTATCCAGATGTTGGAAACAAAATTTCCAATACTTGGGGGGGGGGGGGGGGGGAAAAAGTGTGTTGACCTTCCCCCCTTTTTCACATTTCAATTGTTTTTTATACCCCGTTTTTTGCCCTTTCTTTTTTTTTCAA
>CAAKHD010007278.1:43051-58692 GCA_901007705.1 Fistularia tabacaria
TCCAACACAAACACAAACACACACACACACACACACACACACACACACACACACACACACACACACACACACACACATACACACACAGGTCAAAGGTACAATGGTGCCAATGAAAACACTGTGCAAGATTAAAACAAAATTAAAATCATGAGCTTCACCGACATTCTCTTAAATATAACCCTCTGCACTGATGGCTGTGGCTTGAAGAAATCATCTTGATAGTCACATTGAGATTTAAATAGTAATTTCATATAAACTCCATTTTAACTATATTTACTTAATATGTTCAAGGCTGAAAAGACTGCAAAAATTATGGAATATAATGATATAACAGATGCTATCATACCTGCCTGACCTGGTTTAAGAAGAAACACAATCTTGGTACTACATAAAAAAAAAAATCAATCAATTATCAAATTGTGATTCATTTATTTTTTTTTTTTTTGCCAAACTGGTTGAACTGCTAGAAATAAGACATCAATATTCAAATTTCATTTGCTTTGAGGGATTTCTCACATTTATATGATAAAGGAAATATTTGGCCGTTTATTTGGGTGCATTTCCTCTCGCAGAGGCTTATTCGTTGAACTGTAGCAACAACAGACAAAACACTTTTTACCCAGAAGGGGGCTTTTATTACTATCAAATACTACATTATTATTATTATTTTATCTTCAAGAGTTTTTCAAATGTGGTTTTTGCCAATGGATAGCTCAGAGAAAGAAAGAAGAATCACACTCCCAGGGTCTCGGGGTCCATCTCACCTGTGAGAGTTCTCTCCTCCACCTGGCCCTCAACACCCGCCCCTTTGCACTTCTGGACGAAGCCTTTCTGGCGAAGTTTCTCAAGCCTCCTCATGGGCGACTGGTCGATCACCTCATACACGGCCTCCAGCCTGACAGGGTAGGGATACCTCTCCTCCACCTGCAGGGTTTTCTTCAGCAGCACCATCCCAAACTTACCTGCAGGCCGAAAACGCGGATCAGACCAGGATAATCAAACAGTGGAGCTTCTGAGAGGGGCCTGTCACCGCTCCAAAAGGAACCTGGGTTGAGTTCCCTCAGTGCGAAAAGAATCCACCCTTGAATGGTCGTCCAGCAAATCATTCCAGTTTAAACCCGTTTCTATAAAAAATCAAAACAACGCCTTACCTTTCTCCATTTTGAGGAAGCTCATGAGTCTGGGGATGAGTGTCTTGTCCAGGGCCTCCTCCATTACCTTTCCCTCTGACGTGATCCTCCTGACCTTCCCCCCCATCTCTCCCTCCTGGTGAAACATGACTATCTGGTGGACATGTCTGTCAGCCAACTCGCAGTAAACGTCCGGTTTCAGCAGAGACATCATCAGCCGGTAGTAGCCGTCGGATTCGTGGGGCGCGGAGATCACGAGGACCCGGTTTTTCCCGGCAAAGCTGGCCAACAGGTTGGGGGACCCGGCGCTGCTGGGCATCCTCCCGACCCTGGTTCCGACCCCGGCCTCGTCCTGCAGCATCCGGCGCGTCCCGCGGCGGAAGCCGGCGACCGGCCCCTCCCCTCCTACTGTCCTGCCCTGCAAAGCTCCTCTCCTGCGGTAAACCGGAGTACTCTCGTCGGCCTGCACTTCTCCCGCCGCCGTTAAACTGTGCACCGAGATAGCGGAACCGAATCCGGGGCGCATCCGCGCGTCCAGGCGGTCCGTCTCCATTGAGCCCAGCGCGGGGCGCCTAAGCCTGGGGCGCCGCTGCGCCGGCGGTCGTCCGGGGGTTTGTTTGTCCGCTCGGCTCGTCCAGGTCAGCAGATATATCGCAACTAAACAGAGAGTAGACCCCCCTCTCATTGTGCTCGGGTAAAGAAGGCTTAACACTAACCGGTTTTAGGGTGGATTCATCTCAGCAAAGACACAAAAAAATCCAAGGAACGAAAACTACATCCACAGATTATAACCACCGAGGAGAGCGGGACTGCATATCATCCCTGCTTCAAAACTTGATTGGACTTTTCGGATCGGGACGAAAAGTCGCAACGCGGAAAAGTTTAAGTCCACGTCGCATCTCCAAAAACAGCCACCACCTCCACCTCTGCGATCCCCCCCCCCCCCTCTTTTTTTTATCAATGTCCGAGGCTCGGTGCTGCTCCTCTGGGGTCTGGAGGGAGGAACCCCGTGAAAAAATGTCAGAAATTCAGCTTTGACCTGCTGAGGAAAAAAACTGCTGTCTCCGAGTCACTGTAGGGAAAGCAAAATAAAGCTCGGCTCCCAATGGCAGAAAGAAAATACGACTTTTGGAGGTCTTCCCAGAAGTGTCCACACAAACCAGCCTCTTGCCCGAAACTGGCCCACGACTGTTGCGTCCCAGTCTCAGTCTGCAGCCCCCCTCCACACACACACACACCACCCCCCCCCCTCTTTTTTTTTCCAGAATGCCTTTGTAACCACTTTTACACCAATCCACAATCTTTGCTCACAGATGATTCAAAGCAGCTTCCAACAACGTAGATACTGATTGAACTTGAAAATACACTGATAACCCTGCCACCCCCATAACCCCCCACAGACCAGGTTACTGGGGAGGGAAACTATTGTCATCAGTGTCCAGTAAAGTCAGATCTTCTTTATGTAACGCCAAATCACAACACAACTGTTTGATGACACGTTTCATGTGTCTTTAAAATGATTAACAGAAACCCAACATTCCCCAGAGAGAAAACACTTTGCATAGTTGTGAGAAAAAAATGCCCCTCACAAACTCAAAGCCTGCAGCCTTCTGCCTCAACCGGGACAGAGAGATGTAAAGCAAGAGCGTGATAGAGACAGAAGGGGGTATGAAGGTTGGGAGAGACAAGCACAAATTATCTATCCTGCTCGTAACAGCAGCGCTAACAGTTAAGGGGCAATGGGTGAAATGACACAATAATAGCTTTAATATTCATGAAAAAAATAGCAATTGTAGACGCCTGGCAAGACCGCTGCAATAGATCATCGCAATAGAACACCCCCTGGACTCTTCTAAGACAATGGAGGAAATCCCATCCTGTTGATGCTCTGCAAGTTAAATGTCAGTTCCAATAATGTATCTCCAGTTGAACAGAAATGCGGGGTTGATGTTGACTGGAGAGATCCCAGTCTGTCATAATGGGGAGAATTTATGAATGACTCCCACTGTGGCATAGTGTCTGTGGTCTTTGTAGCATCTCAAGAGAAATGTCTGATTTATTCCATTTGCTGTGAAAAGATGTTTTGCAATCAGGGTTAAAAGTAAGCCTCCAAGCAACCCTTTGGAATAAAAATCTCATATAAAATCTCATATAGCTTGTGCCAGTGTGTGGATAATAACATAATGTGATAATGAGCAGATGCGGTATAACAGTGTCATTATCCATATGAAATACGGGCTGTGAGTTATCATATTATTGGGTTGTGATGAAGTGGTGCCTCTGTAAATCCTCAGTGAGACCCAGTAGTTCAGGTGTAGATGGGAAGAAGCAGTAGGTTTGTTTGCGTGGCTGGCAGAAAGTAACAACTGTAAAGGGCCTTAGAATCCATCGAGGGAGGAAGAGGTGCTTGGTAGAGGGAACACAGGGACCCCGCATTGATAAATACTTCTTAAGAAGAATATCAAGTCAGTCGGGTGAAGTCTAGCGTCAGGAAGTAACCCACAGTTCACAGACCATCAACACCCCTGACGTTGAGGCAGGTCCGAGTACCGAGGCAAGCAGAGAGGCCAGCCAGCCGAGGAGGGAGAGAATTAGTGCTCAGAAACCCAGAGTTAGGTGGCCAGGTGCAGCAGAAAGTAGGAATTGGGAAGATGTTAATCGTGATTTGGTTAGGACATTAGAAAGGCTTAAAGGGACCACTGAGAGAAAATTGGAGAAGGTAGGATTCCTCATTTATGAGTATGGTAGAGAAAGGTTTGGTGTTGCTGAGGAAAGGAAGAAGCTACAGGGTTGAGTAGTTAGATCAAGGTGTCAACAAGAAATCGATAGACTTATTCAAGAGAGAAGACAGCTTGAGAGGCAGTGGAGGAAAGCGACAGAGGTTGAGATGGTTGGAATTGGTTGTCAGCAGGCAGATCTGAAGGGGCGATTGGTAGCGCTGAGAAGAGCATAGAATGTTAGGGAAAATAGGTAAAGGAAAGAGCGAGCTAGAGTAGCCTTTTTTAGGGACCCATTTAGATTTGTTAAGTTGTTGCTTAGTAAGGAGAAGAGTGGTACTCTTAAGGTAGAGAAGCAGAAGCTTGAGGAGTATTTGCAGGGGGTCCATAAAGATAGAGAAAGATATAGTGAGCTGGCACTTCCTTCTGATATTACACCTATTGGGAAGATAGATAGTTTGTGTGATGATAGTCCACCAAGGTGGAAGGAGGTTCAGGAAGTAGTGAAGCGGGCAAGGGCCTTTCAGCCCCGGGTCCTAATGGGGTGCCCTACTGGCGCATAAGAGTGCACCAGTTGTGTTGAGGTTTCTGTGTAAATTGATGAAGGTAGTTTGGAAGAAACAGGTTATTCCCAAGGCTTGGCGCAGAGCAGAGATAGGTCAGTTTAGACCAATTAGCTTGCTCAATATTGAAGGGAAGATTTTCTTTAGTGTGGTGGCACAGAGGCCGTCTAGTTACTTAGGAAAGAATAGACTATTTGATACTTCAGTGGAAAACGCTAGAATTCCCGGCTTCTCCAGGTGCACACCAGCATGATTTGGCACCAAATCCAGTCAGGTAGGCGTGAGAAGAGGGATTTGCATGTAGTGTTTCTAGACCTGGCTAATGCTTTTGTGTCGGTGCCACTTAGGCTGTTATGGGAGCTCTTATAGATCGGTCAGGGCTCCCAGGGAAGCTGAAGTTGTGGTGCTTGGGCTGCTGCCTCAGTTGATGTGGCCTTTAACAGTGTATGAGTTTCCCTTGTCAAAGGTAGAGAAGCTAGAAAGAAAGTTAAACTCAGTTATTAGGAAATGGCTCGGAGTCCCATGCTGCCCAAGCAGCGTGGCCTTGTTTGGGAAAGGCATATTGGAGTTGCCAGTTTCTAGTCTGTCAGAAGAGTACAAGTGTGCTATGGTTAGATTGTAAATTACACTCACCCAGTCAAAGGACTCAGTGGTTAGGAGTGTGGCACCCATGGTTAGGACAGGGAGGAAGTGAAACCCAAAGAGGCAGTGCAGCAAGGACAGGCAGCCCTTAGTCATAGGGATATTATAGGTCGGGTGCAGCATGGGCGTGGAGGCTTAGGGTTGTGTGTAGGAAAACCGGTGTGGAGCAAGGCATCAGTTGTAGGAAAAAGGAAATTGATAGTAGACGAAATATATAGGCAAGAGGAGGTAGTAAGGAGTGCTAGAGCAGTGTCGCAGGCAAAGCAAGGGCAGTGGGTGAATTGGGAAAACGTTGAACAAAGAACGTTGAAGTGGAGAGAGTTGTGGAGGATGGAGGCAGTTAGTATTTGATTTATGATAGGGGCTACATATGATGTGCTACCATCTCCCCAGAACTTAAAGCAATGGTTGGGCAAGGATGCTGCCTGCCCATTGTGTTTTGGGGTGGGCACACTTAGACATATATTGTCAGGGTGTAAAGTTAGTCTCTCCCAGGGACGATACACTTGTCGTCATAACCAAATGTTGAAATGTTTGGCAGCAGCAGTGGAAGGCAAGAGATTAGAAATAAATTCTGTCGATGGTAATCGGAGGGCCAGGCACATTAAATTTGTACGCCAGGGGGAAAGGTTAGATCATTTAAGAGCATGCTGGTTGTTTGGTTTAGATACCTTGTCTACAGCCTGAATTGGGCCCCTTGTTGTATTTTCGTAGGATCTTGGCACAAGGGACTGTCACACCTTGTCCTGTGTAGTAATTAATGAAGGTCAATACATCTTTGTGTTCAAACGTATCACAGCATTTAAACATAGTATATTTTGAACAATGTGTCAACTTAAACACAAAAGTCTCATGGCAGAGTTTTTATTGTCTAATCTTTATCTCACATTACATTTTGGCAATCCTTTCTATTCTGCAGTGATCTAAAGGAGTTAAACCACACAAATAACCAATATGGTCCAAAGGTTTAAGAGAGACACTTCTACCAGTCTGGTCAGTAACCTTTGATCAATGCTTTTACAATGGTCCTATATCCTAATATTCCTATTACCAATTTACTATAACCAACAGAACATTGCTGTGGCACTCCAACTCTTTCTAATAACCTTTTTAATTTTGCTTTGTCACAAACTGACATGTTGCCTGCAAGATTCTCCAGAAGTCTAACCCGTTCCTGTTTTTTATGTCATTAACCCTCAAAGGGTGTATCCCGCCTCTCACCCGATGACAGCTGGGATAGGCTCCTGGAACAGGAGATCAAGATGCAGATCGGTGCAGTGTCCCTTGAGATACAGACTCTGCATCTGTCTGTCACGGTGAAAAAGGAGCAGAGCCAAAATGCGAAGCTCTCAATTTACCAGTCAATCTACGCTCCTACCCTTACCTATGGTCACTAGCTGTGTCATCATGGAAAGAGCAAGGTCACGGATCCAAATAAGCTTTTGTCCACAAGGTGTCCTGGCTCTCCCTCAGAGATAGGGTGAGGAGTTAGGTCATCTGGGAGAGGCTCAGACTGGAGTTACTTTTTCCCTATGTGGAGAGGAGTCAGATTAGGTGGCTTGGGCATCTGGTCAGGAGGCCTCCTGGACACCTCCCTGGTGAGGTAGTCGGGGCATATCCAACTGGGAGGAGGCCCAGGGGAAGACCCAGGACACGCTGGAAGGACTATCTCTTGGCTGGCCAGGCAACGCAAGGCTTGCAATGGGACCCCCCTGGAAGAGCTCGTCCGTCTGTCAATATATTGTTCCCTCTATCCTTAGTCACCCAGACCTGCTGTACATCCTATTCAGTCGCATTCTCTGTTTTGCAAACGTGTATAAATCATTCCTTCCTTACTGGGCAACCGAGCATAAAAGTCATCGTACGCCCTTTGTTTTGCCTTTGCTACCTCTATCTTTACCTTATGCTGCGTCTCCCTGTACTCCTGTCTGTTCTCTTCAGTCCCTTCAGTGTCCCACTTCTTTGGTGACCACTTTCTCTGTATACACTCCTGGACTTCCTCATTCCAACGCCAGGTCTCCTGGTCTCCTTTTCTTCTGGACGACACATCAAGTGCTCTCCTACCTGTCTCCCTGATCACATTAGCTGTAGTTGTCCAGTCATCTGGAATCTCTCCCTGACCACCCAGAGCCTTTCTCAATTCCTCCCTGAAAACCATACAACACTCCTTCCTTTTCATCTTCCACCACTTTGTCCTCTGCTCTGCATTTGTCCTCTTGATCTTCCTGGTCACCAGAGTAATCCTACAAACCACCATCCGATGCGGTCTGGCTACACTCTGACCCACAACTATTTGGCTGTCACTGATCTCTATCAGATTACCTTGTCGATACAAGATGTAGTCTACCTGCGTGCTCAAACCTCCAGTCTGATAAGTTACCCTATATTCCTGTCTTTTCTGGAAAAAAGCATTTACTACAGCCATCTCTGTCCTTTTTACAAAGTCTACCACCATCTGTCCCTCTACGTTCCTATCCTGGATACCAAACCTGCCCATCACCTCATCACCTCTATTGCCTGCACCGACATGTCCATTGAAGTCTGCTCTAATTACCACTCTCATTTCTGTGGATATTCTGCATCAATAAATCGAACTCAAATCCAGAGCTTCTCCTAACTCACATCCTACCTGTGGGCCATAGCCACTGACAACACTGAGCATCACACCTTCAATTTCCAGTTTCAGACTCATAAGTCTATCTGCCATTCTTTTCACCTCCAGAACATCCCTAACAAACTTCTCCTTCAAGATAACTCCTATGCCACTTCTCTTGTCAGTACAATGATCGTACAACTTGAAAACTGCTTCTAGTCTCACTAGCTTTCCATCTGGTCTCCTGAACAAACAGAACATTCACCGTCCTTCTCTGCATCATATCAATCAACTCTCTACCTTTTCCTGTCATCGTCCCAGTATTCAAAGTCTCTACTCTCAGTCCAAGACTCTTGCCTTTCTTCATCTCTCTCTGCTTCGAAACATGCCTTCCTCCTAATCCAAATTACATAGAGTATGTTAATGCCTTTTTTGTGAAAATGGCCTGATCAGGAGGCTGGTGCTGATTGTGATTGCAACCTTAGGACCTGTTGGTTGACACCAATGGTAAAGGGGGCTGTCAAGTATGGACTGTATGCACTATACAAAGAAGTTCTTTCAGTAGGCCTTGAAGAATTTCTGGTGACCTTCAGGTTGCTCAGGGACAAGATGAAGGGCTCGAGGCTTTGTCCAGTCAGTTAACAGTGTGGGAAGAGAAGCTATGCTTGAGGACATTGCTGGACTGGAATTAACAGTTTAAGGAACTACCAAACACCTAAGGCAAGCCCTCCATGGACAGTAGCACTGAAGGACACTTGTGAAGATGGGCCATCATCCTGCTGCCACTGCAACCTTTAATCAGATATATATACATAAACCTTGGACAGATGGAGCAAAAATGCAGAAGTAAAATTAAAATGCATTGCACCAGACAGGTTGTGCATGTCCCTCAAAGAATAAAATGTCTCTTCAGCTGTAAATATGGGACTGTTCTTGTTGCAAAAACAATTAATCAAAGGTTGATTGTACAAAATTGTACTCGCTTATGCCATAAAGTTATTGGTCATTTCTACTTTTCATGCAAATACCCAGGAATTAAATAATACTTGTAACCAAACATTCGACAGATCACTTTTGCTTTTTATTGTCGTCTTTTTTTCTTATCTATGTATACGCATGAGATTTAGTTCTCTCCATTACCTGCAGTGCTGTCATGTTTGAGAAATCCCTCTTTTCTCTTACCCTGGCTTGTCCCTTGTGTTCATTCCAAGCTTCTTTCCTGGCCTTTTGTCTTTCACCTGGAGCTCTTCTTTTGATCTTTCTCATAAACAAGCCAGAAATTGAACCGCATGCTGATGCACGAACAAAAAGGCCAAGTTTCTCACATACTCTTCCAAATTTTAAAGGCAATTTGATGCAAAAAAACAGGAGATCCCTTTCAGACAGCTATTAAAAGAATTAGAGATTACACAAAAATGTTTACATTTTAATTACGCATTGTAGACTTTTTCTTTCCTACAGCTGTTGTCCTGGATAGCACACATATCCACATCCACTGCCAACAGTGCATGAAGGGGGAGCCTTCTGGAGTGATGATATTCAGGTGAGAGGATTATTAGCATTGTCACGTAGGTGACCTTAGAAAGCTACAGGTTGTAGTTGATCAGCGATGCTGACCACATATTTACCCAGTTAGAGGCATTTTGGACCAGCTCGGATCACGGTTGTCTCTGTCCATTAATTGTCAATTTGTTTCCGCTGTCATCAGAACCTTTTTGGTACTTATGAAACAAAATGGTTGATCTGTAGGAACAAGATGAAAGCAGATGGATAAACAGAGAAAATTAAAAGTAGGCATCATGTCCTTGGGGTCTAAGCGTGAAAGGATATTACGTCAACTGAGCCAGAGGTTTCCAAAATACAGCCATTAAAAGAGATTATTGAATTCTCTGAGTCGGGAAGCTTTTTTGGCAAAAGAAAAAAATAGCACCATCAGGTGCTATGCGGCAATTGACTAGATGAGGATCATCAGTCATGTCAATATCTGCGCTATAGACCTCAATCTTACACACAGAAAAACAAGGTAATGTGTTTGCTGTATAGAGGGGGACCTCCTGCTGTCAACATACTAATGTATAATTCATCATCTGTCGTTGCGTTCAGTATAATGATTGTGTGAAAGCTCCGTAGCCAGATGGAGGAAGAGGAGAAATTTTAAAAGGTTCAGTTTTCTGCAGAATTATTTGGCCCAATTAGGATATTCTGTGTCACTGGGAGAAAAGAGTTTTTGTCCCGCATATGTGGGCTGCTGTGTGTTAGTTTTTTTTTTTTCTTTTCTGCAATTCCATTGCCGGAGCACTGCTCTCCTGGTAGTGCGCCAGTGTTTACAAGTGCATGACTTCACATCTCTATTGTCATTCTAATTGGAACTAATATCTTGCCAGCGGAGCGGGGTTTCTACACCAAAATATCAAGCGATTGTCCAGCTTTTGTTTTTGTTTTTTTGTTGTTGCTGTGCTTTACATTAGGAGTGGCTGCACTGAACTGCACATAACTTTTTGTTGTCCACACAGGCTTAGCATACGATCATGAATGAAAGCTGCTGCATTCAAATGGGAAGTGTAGGGTGCAGCTGCCTAAGCTTAACCTGTGGAATTAGGCTCTTCATTTATAAATGAGGCGTGCAGGAGGGGAGAAGAACATATTAGTGCAACATATCTTTCATAACCCTTTCCGTTTTGGGCTCTGGCCATGGTTCGTGCCTGGAGCTTTTATTTTGAAGCCTCCACAGGAAGCGGAGGTGTGGAAGTAGGGCAGTTTTGGAGAGGAATGAGGAAAGAGGGAAAAATAAGAGGAATCAAAAAAGAACTTGCCCGAAGGATGCTGATGTCTTTGCGCTTATTATTTATGGTCGCACGCAAGTTTGGCGACTTTCATTCACGCTCGGTTACATTGGTGGCAGCGGTGGGATTACATGCCAACATTCAGAGAAGAAGAAGAAGTTCATTACCGCAAGGAAAGTTCGGGAAGCAGCTAGCTTACCCATTGGCGTCGGCTAGCGAACAGCGGACTTGACGGCGGAAAGTAGGCTTGGCCGTGCATGAGGATTATAATTGCCCTGCGCCATCCAAGCAAGATGTTTAGAGGTGACGAGGACCCGCTGGAATGTGATTATAAGGAGCACCGGAGAGGACCGCCACTCTACAGCAATGTGAGGATAGAGCTACCGTTGCCGTTTTCCGGGGAGGAAAAACAAAGTTTCCTCTGCTGGGCCAGACAGTATGAAGTAGCAGTGACGGCACTGGTAGGTGACACCGATGGCAAACTGGAATACGAATCGGTGAGGATTTTACCGACACGACTGACAAAAGCAGCTTTCCTTCTATGGGATAGCTTGCCAGCGGTCACCCAGGCGGACTATGACCAGGTAAAGGAGAAGCTACTAGAGGCTTTTGATCAGAAACAGTTCCTTGACCGTTTCAGAGCGAGCCTCTCCGCCCGTCCACGTGCTCCCGGAGAGAGCCTAGAACTATATGCAGCTGAAATAAGTAAACTAGTCCAGGGGGCATTCCCTAGTTATGTGAATATAGCGCAGAAGGAGGAGAAATTTCGCAGGTTTCTGGCTTGACTAGACCCAGGGCTGCGAGCTAAATGTCTCGAGCAGGGAGCTACAGATTTGGAGGAGGCCCTGGCCATCGCTGGCCGGTGCGAGATGGCCAGAGTGGCCTTAAAAATGGACTATATTAGCATACCGCCACGCCAGTCCTCCACTGAATGCGGCGCTGCGGCCACGGTGCACTCTATTTCGGACGGAAGTAGCTTGTAACGAACTATGGACAAGCTTACTATGGACATGAGAGAAATGCGAATGGAACTTAGGCAACTAACTGAAGAAAACAACCGACTGAGAGCTAACCACTGGAGAGATGAGAGGAAACTCCCTCACCCTATACGAGGGGGCAAGTGCCAGTGGACTTGTGGGGAACAGGACTGTCCGTCTCGACCCTGGGGGCCACCTGACCGTGGCTGCCGTGAGCGAGGAAATGAAGGCGGGCACAGCGAAAAACAGGACTACGGGCCCCCTACAACAATAGAGCCTCCTCCCCAAACTGGCGAGGTCTCCGAACCCTCCAATGATGACCCTCCGAGGTGGTGGAGGGGTGTTCTCTGTCCCCCAAGAAGGAAGACCCAGTGTACCATTTGGGAAAAGACATGTAGCTGATGTTGCGGTCCAAACACCAGCTACAGAGCCTATGGGCCATCTGGAGGACATAGCGTCCGCAAATAAGGCCATGATCCGGACCAAGACAGAGCAGTCGACCTCATACGTGAGGGGATGCATCGAAGGGGTGGAAGTTGATATATGGGTCGATACTGCAGCAACGGAGTCATTTATCAGTGACAATTTCCGCATGTTTGTTCCAGCTCTACAGAAGCAGCACCTAAGCGCAGACTATATTGTTGCACGAGCGGTGAACGGGCAGATACTTGACACCCTGGGAGCCATAACCGCTACTCTGCATCTGGGGAAGTCGTCCCAACAGCAGTTTTCCATGTCATCAGGGGGGCTACACAAATAGCCCTGCTGGGCCTGGATTTCCTCACCTCTAACCATGTCCTCCTGGATTACGCCCATGGCAAGCTGCATTTATGGGACACGGTACTTCCACTGTTGAGTGGCAAGGACCTGATCCCCGAGTGCTGTAATGCTTCCATCGCCACTGACACAACACTCCCCCCGCTCTGCGAGGCGCTGGTGCCCGTGAAGGTATCCCACCCGGGCTCACTGATAGGTTCCCCGACTTTGTGGGCTACCTATCACCCAACCTCAAAAGCAATCATGATTTTGTCATAGCACACACCGTGACATTGGTGAAAGGCGGGGTTTCCACAGCCCGGGTGTTGAATCCTACAAGCCAAGAAATTGTGATGAGAGAAGGCATGCACCTGGGGGAATTGTTCGCCGTGGATGAGTCCGATATGGTGTTGCTCCCACCAGTTCCAATGGAGATTGTCTCTGCCTGCGTGCTCAGTAATGTCCCCACTGTTTCCGTGAAGGAGTCGCCAGCTAGTCAGTGGCAGAAAGAGTAACTGACTGCATTGTTGGTAGAATACCAGGGGATATTCAGCGCATCTGATGGAGGAACTGGCAAGTGCACCCTTATCCAACACCATATCAACACCGGGGGGCATCTTCCCCTACGGCAGCGCCTACCGAACCTCGCCTGAAAAGAGGGAGGAGATAGACAGACAGGTGGCCACCTTGCTGGAGGAGGGAGTAATTGAGGAAAGCTGCAGCCCCTGGACCTCGCCGGTTGTCCTTGTAAGGAACAAGAACGGTGAGTGGAGGTTTTGCCTCGATTATCGTGGCCTGAATAGGATAACAGTGAAAAGACTGTCACCCCCTACCCAGAATTGACGAGACCCTGGACGCACTGGCGGGGTCCTGGTGGCTCAGCACGTTGGACTTCTCTAATGGCTACTGGCAGATCGAGGTTGCCGAAGAAGACAGGGAGAAAACTGCCTTCACAATGGGCCAAGGTCTCTACCAATGACGGTCGATGCCAATGGGCCTCACTAACGCACCTGCAATGTTCCAGCGCATAATGGAGCTAGTGCTCAGGGGGCTTCCCTGGCAGGTGTGTATGGTGTACCTCGATGATGTCCTGATATATAGCCCCACCTTTGAGGACCATCTCTCCAGTCTGCGCAAGGTTTTCTCTAGGATCCAGGCAGCGGGTCTCAAGTTGAATGCTAAAAAGTGCCACCTAGCTCGAGATCATGTGGTGTTCCTAGGGCATGTTGTTGCTCGCCAAGGCTTACAGCCTGACCCCCGAAACACGGACAAAGTCAAAACATGGCCCACGCCAGGGAATCCAACCGAAGTGAGGGTATTTGTGGGCCTGTGCTCTTACTACAGACGCTTTGTTAAGGACTTTGCAATGCGTGCCGCTCCTCTGCACCGCCTCACCTGCAAGGACACACCCTTCAAATGGACAACTGAATGTGACACAGCCTTCAAATACCTGAAAGAGGTGCTTTCATCTGCCCCGGTTGTCACTTCACCATCCCCTTTTAAGGTGTACACCGATGCCTCCATGGAAGCAGTTGGGGCTGTGTTGGCTCAGGACAGAGACGGACTAGAGCGAGTGGTGGTATATGCCAGCCAATCCCTCACTTCCCGAGAGAAGCGTTGGTCCACCTTTGACAGAGAGCTGTGGGCTATAGTGTGGGCTGTACGCCAATTCAGGCATTACATTGGTGCAGCCTTTACCATTATCACGGACCACAAGCCTCATCTCGGCCTGCGCGGCATGTCTATTGACAAGGATCCTACAGGCCGTAGAGCAAGATGGATATTGGAGCTGGACCCATTTAACTGGATTATCAAGCACAAGGACGGGCATCGGCATTGTAATGCTGATGCACTCTCACGACGGCTGCGAGACCCTGAGGCCGGTGGAGTCACCTTACCCGAGATGACCACCCATGTGAATGCCATAGGGTCAAAGAGCCAGGTGTTCCCCACACCAACACTCAGCTGGTTCAACCTCCAGCTGTATACTCCCCTGCCTCGGACTTCACCATCACCGGACAGCGTGTAGTGGTGGACAGTGAGATGCAGGACTTGTCTCTCCTGCAGGCACTCTCCTATGATGACACTGACATTAGGGCATTACAACAGGTGATCCAGATGTTAAGCAAGTGTTGGACTGGCTTGAGGGCGAAGGATCCCGGCCCCCTTAGGGTCAGATGAGAGGTAACTCTTGGTGGCTTCGAAAATTATGGACTGAATTCCCTCGCCTCTCGGTGGTTAATGGTCTTCTCTACAGGACAGTGAACTCTCCCCTCACAGTCGAGGCTCTATGTCAAGTTGTCATGCCCTCCTCGCTTGTCCCTGATGTGTTGCAGCACCTGCATGGGGGCACTGTGTCGGCACATTTCTCAGTGGAACGAGTGTGGGAACATGCAAGACAATCTTGTTACTGGCCCTTAATGTTTAGGGATATTCAACAGTGGTGTGAACAATGTATTCCACGCCAGACCCGCCGGGCTCCTGTGCTTAAGAATCATGCACCGATGCAGTGCGTCCAGGCAACTCGGCCATTTCAGAGAGTGGGCAGCTGACATTCTTGAGTTGCCTATGACATCTCGGGGGAACAGATATGTGTTAGTGGTGGAGGACTACTTTACCAAGTTTGTGAACCTGTATGCCCTCCCTAACCAAACAGCTATGTTGGTAGCACAGTGTTTGTTCGAAGACTATGTGTTGGTACATGGCGTTCCTGAGATTATCCACAGTGATCAGGGCAGGCAGTTTGAAGCCGAGATGGTGCATAGATTGTGTCAGCTTCTGGGAATTAAGAAAACACATACTGCACCTGATAATCCCAAAAATGACGTGATGGTAGAACGTTTCAATCACACCCTGATTGACCAACTGGCGAAATCATTGCTAATCATTGCTTGCTTGCGGGGGCGAGTGGGACGATTACCTAAAACAGGTGGCTTTTGCATATAATACATCGGTTCATGCCTGTACCCACTGCACTCCGTACTTCCTAACACATGGATGGGAAGCTCGCGTTCCATTAGATGTGTTGGTGCCGTCTCCGTTGGTGCATTTTAACTTGCCTCCTTCTCATGCGGACTTTGTTTCTTCCCTTGCAGTTAGGTTGGAGACAGCTTTTGCGGGCGCGAGGCAGGGTGGCGCCGAAGCTCATGTGAAGCAAAAACTGTACCATGACGTATCGGTCAGCCATCATCCCTTCGCGTTAGGGGACCTGGTGTGGCTGCGTAACCCAACAGAAGACCGCATGAAACTTGCTCCACACTGGAAAGGGCCTTACCGGATAATATCTGTGTTGGGATCTCGAGGGGAACTTCGACTCACTTACCATATCACCAGCCCTTTGGACCTTTATGGGCAGGTGGTCCATCATGACAGACTGAAACCGTACACCCTACCAGGACCTGCAGGTTCCTCAGATGGACTCCCAACTTCTCCTGTTCATGCACCCTTGCTGCCAGACGAGGGGTCGCCAGAGGAGGACGG
>CAAKHD010007280.1:18572-32302 GCA_901007705.1 Fistularia tabacaria
GGGGGGGGGGGGGGTGGGTGTGTGTGTGTGTGTGTGTGTGTGTGTGTGTGTGTGTGTGTGTGTGTGTGTGTGTGTGTGTGTGTGTGTGTGTGTGTGTGTAGAGGAGGGAGAAGGAGAGGGAGGGTGTCAGCTGGGTGCAGCAAAGTGTAGAGTCACTGGAAGTGTGTGTGAGACAGAGAACCATTTAGTAGCTCGGGGATGTAAACTGAGGGCTGCTGTAACCGTGAAGTAGCTCCTGTGTGTTTGTGTAGCCAGGTACACGCTTGCGCGTGCATGTAGACTAGCTCTGGTTTCTTTTTTTTCTCTGTACTGACTAGCGACAGGGGGACAGTGTGTGTCTTGCAGCGCCTTGCTTCAGGCCCTGGATGTGCGCGAGTGTGTGTGTGTGTACGGTGCCAACGTGCTGAGCCTGGTGCAGAACGTGCGTCCTCTGAGGGAGAGGGTGGTGTCGGCGGAGAGCGGCGCCAGAGCGGCCGGCGGTGCGGGGGCCGTGCGTGCAGGCCGGTCGGCCAAGGAGCTGCTCATGACTCTGCCCTGTCCCTCTGCACAGACTGTCAGCAAGTACAACTCGCAGTACCACAAACTCTTCCAGTGCGTGCCCAAGGATGAGATTCTCATGAAAGGTACGCTCGCCCTCCTGACCTCACCTTCTCTCCCTCCGTAGCCGCGCTGTCATCCGTGCGCTCATCGCGGGAAAGTAACTTAAGTGCATCTCTCATGTTCGGTACCAGTGAGGCACTTTGCTGCTTTCCACTTCGCTACATTCACTTGCCTATTGTCTTGCATTTATCTAAACGATTTTACAAAAGACTTTTCAATATTCTCTTATATTGCCTGCTCATGATGTGGTTTGCGGCAGAAAAACGTGTAAATCCCCTTATGTGTGCCCTTAAGAAATAGTTAGAATATAAATATATAATTTATTTATTTATTTATTTTTTTCTTTTACCACTTTGTCACTTTTATTGCTTTAGTGTTATTGTTTCTTTTAAAACTGCATTTTGTGATTATGTATATGTATGTATGGTGTCCTGTGTGTCGAGTAAGGCGCCTTAAACAAAATATGTTATTATTATTATTATTATTGTTATTGTTATTTGTATAATGATTATATTTTAGTGAAGGTAATTGCGCGCTCCAATGAAGGACTTGAATCCCACATTTGACTTCAGATCATTTACTGCATTATTGGAAATTCTTGGAATTACTTGCTTTCATTGAATTCCTTCAGAGAATTCAACTGCCCTTTTTTCTTTTTCTGGGTCATTTTTTAGTAGGTTAATCATTAGTTATAGTAAAATGTCACTGCCTATCCATCCCTGAAATTAGAATCAGAATCACTTAATTCAACTTTGTCTTGGCATGACAGCGCTTCATAACAGTACTTTTAAAAATGAGCAAAATAATTTATAAGAAAAGAAAAACTTAACATAGCAGTAAGTAATATATTTAAACAATAAAATTATGAATATCCCAATTTTTTCTAGATATTTAATAAATACTTTTTCAGTACACTATATTTTCAAATACTTTTTTCAGGAAAGTGGGAGAAGCTTTACCTGCAGGAGTCAAGACAGGATATTTCATCAGATATTTTAGGAGAAAGAAGGAAATGTGATTTTATGGATATTTGTAATTTATAGCCATGTCATAGAGACTGACAAATGAGGGGTGACAGGAATCTCTATGGAGTACTTTGTTTGCAGATGACGTGATCTGCGGTGAGAGCAGGGAGCAGGTGGAGGAAAGTCTCGAGAGATGGTGGTATGTTTGAGAGAGGAGAGGAATGAAGGTTAGTCAAAGCAAGACAGAATGCAAGAGGGCGGAGGCTTTTAAGTACGTAGGGTCAACAGTCCAGAGCATTGGAGCGTTTGGAGATGGAGGTGGAGATGTGCAGGCAGGTTGGAACGGGTGGAGAAAAGCTTCAGTGTGAAAGGAGAGTCTTAGAAGGTGCAAGGGAGATGAGTTGTCTGGTTTGGGGACACTGAGGAGAAGCCAGGAGGCAGAGCTGGAGGCCCCGCAGATGAAGATGTGGATTTTCTCTTCGAGGAGTGAAGAGGATGGATAGGATCAAAAATGAGTCCCATCAGAGGGACAGCACATTAGATGTTCAGGAGATAAAGTCTGACTGAGATGGTTTGGACATGGACAGAGGAGGGGTAGTGAAGGATGCTGAGATTGGAACTGCCAGGCTGGAGGTCTAGAGGGTGGGAGGGAAGGGGGAGAGAATGGAGAGTGATGGAGGGCATGAAGTTAGCTGGTGTGAAAGAAGAGGATGAAGAGGAGAGGGTTAGATGGAGGCAGATGACTGTCTTGTGGAGACGCCCTGAGGAAAAGAAGAAGAAGCCACATTATATCGATACACAGTAAAAGTACTTATATATTTGTTAAATAGCTCTATTCAGCTGCTTCGGTCCGATGGTTTCTGCGTTTGAGGCTATAAACGATAGAATCACAGTTGACTTTCCTTCCTTTTTTTTATCCATTTTAAAAAAGGCAGCCTTGGCTCAGCCCCCATCTTTGTGCCTTCACGCTTCAGATCTGCCATCTGCTTAAGCTCAAGGAGAGATTTCACGAAGGCCAGGTTTTGCAGAGCGTGGTCTCGTTTTGTTTGCACAGTTCGGCCCAGTTTACCATAAACTTTGTCAGCACCCGTTGAAACAAAACCCAGGATGTGAGACTGAGCAGCTAAATGGTGATTAAGAAAAAGGTAACCACTCCTCATCTGAATGAGGAAGCAGGGGGGTCGTGATAACCCTTTTTTTCCAATTCTTGTTTGTTTCAGTACTGCTTCAGTTCTTGAAAAACAAGACCGTTGACATCTCTTCTGTTCCCAGTGTACTCCTGCGCTCTTCTCAGAGACATCCTTCTACAAGGCAGGCTCTACATTTCCAGAAACTGGCTATGTTTCTATGCCAACCTCTTCGGCAAGGACATCAAGGTATGACCGATGGGGAAAAAAACAAAACAATAACAACTCAAAAACCCCTCAGAGAACCAGCTCCGGGTTCTCGAGCGATTTGACAGAAACTCTGTAAGGCTCACCGGTTGACCTTCAGCGTCACGGTCTTAATCCCCCCCATCCCCCACTAGAACCGGCCCTCGGTGCTTCTGTGGGCGTGGACTCAAACACCCGGAGCAGGTAGACTCGCTGAACCTTCGATCGGGACCAGAGATGGGATTTTTTTTTCTCTCTCTTTGATGCTGTGCGCTGTTCCGTCGACTCATTTCCTTGAAACCTTACCTCTCCCGACGTCCTCGGTGACAATAAGCTACTTATATCAGACTGCATTCCTTACATACTGAGTGGAATAAGAAATATCTCTTGGCCACAAGTGTTCTTAGCCTGAATGCGTTTCAGTTTCTGTCTTCCCTTTGAAATAATATGGGAAAATGTCATTGGTGGAGAAATAAGTCCCTTAGGTCATTTTTCTCAATCTCACATTTCTTCCTCAAAACTGATTCAGTGCTAATAAAGTGCAACCGTATGTCTCCGTTTGCATGGATGCTCCTCAGGTGGCAATCCCCGTCGTCTCCGTGAGGCTGGTGAAAAAGCACAAAACGGCAGGCCTGGTGCCCAACGGCTTGGCTATCACCACAGACACTGGCCAGAAGGTAAACAACTCCCATCGCAGTCAGAGGGAATTAAAACACTGGCTGGTGCTGATGAGTGCAGCGGAGGTGTGATGGAAAAAACAACACCGGGCTAAAGATAGAAGCAGCCCGCGAGCTCCGTGACGTGATTTTTTTTTCTTTTTCCACCATTAATGCCGCTTAGGGCGTCTTAACTTCCTGGCAGCCTCAGCCTGTCAGCAAGGGCTATTCTTTTTAAAGCACAAAATACTTGCAGCACCCAAATTAACCAGAAATCCTGACATGTAACCTGTTATTGCTCACACCTCGTGACATCTAGAGCCTTCTTGGCACGACAGGAACTTTTTTCAGTTCCTCGAACCTTTTCAGGAACCAGGCCATTAAGGACCGCATAGAAACCAGGGACAACGGACCTCAGTTCCGAGAACCCTTTCAGCTCTGACGCCGATGCATTGTTTTTTTACGGTTTCATGGGAACTCGGGACGTAGGTGCTTGGTGATTGGTGGAACTCATAAGTCATGCCCTTCATCAGATAGTTTTTAAAAACTATCACGGCCTCTGGTCAGCTGCTTTCCTTTACATAATGGATCAAAGCGACGCAAAATGGGCCAACGAAGAGGTCCAAGCTCTTCCCGCCCTCCACTGCACGGAGGGATCTCTACCGTGGTCCCTTACTGCCTGTACAAAAGGCAAAACTAAAAAGGGTCTCCTGGAAGGGGGTAGTTTCTGGAGCCAAATTCTGCTTGGACAGTTCTTAGACCTTTTTGTAGTCTGAAAACTGCTGAAGTTACAGGATCACGAGAGCTACCTACAGTTGACTCACCCCCGGGACTCCATGACGAAGGCACAAATTAACAGATTTCTGGATCTAATCGACCTGCTGACTGAACGCCCCTTCAAGCACAGACCCCAGCGACCCAGAGGTTTAATCGTAATATGCGCTAATTTAATGCAATTATTAATTATTAATTTAGCAATTAGAGGAAAATGTGCATGGGGGTGGAGGGGGGGGGGTGCGCTCAAGTAGCTCTCATGAAGCGAAGCGAAGCTGCGTCACCGCGGAGACAGCCGAGATGTGTGACCTGTGGCTCACACCAAACAAGGACAAATATCTCTATTCTTATACCGCACCATTACGCAATTTCTATTACATAACCATATTTCTATACACGTCTCTGTACAGTAGAGCAGCACAGCTACGCCGCAGAGACTTCAAAAAAGCCTTTTTTTCCATTCTTCACAAATAGACTCGTAAATACTTTTTAGGTAACAGTAATATGTATCCAGGTCAGGGGGGTATTTACCATAATCCCGTATCTGACCTGTTACTCCAAAGTGTTCCTGAAAGCATAAAATGGAACAAAAAAAATGTGATTAGAAATATCCTCTTTGATGCCCCGATTAAAGCACTTTAATCCCGGTGGGTGTAATTCTCACGCACTTCCGTGCAGCGCCATTCGGAGATATTTCCTTGATGTTTTTGCTGAAGCAAGCGGAAATGCAATGTTTTTTTCTTAATCAAACTTTATTCCCACACTGAAAAATCTGGTGCACGAGGTTCGATGGAAACATCTGAATGGGTTAGAATCTTTGTCTCTCCTGGAGGAAGTTTTGCCGCGGTAGGTTCTGGTTGGCTACCAGGTGATCTGGAAAGAGAAAGGGGAACTCGATCCAGCCCGTTTATTGGGGAAAGAGGAAGTGTAGAACTTTGTTGGGTATCACATTGGTCGTCATTGGAGGTGCCAAGGGGCGATGCGTCTTCTATCTGCCACGGAGGTCATGGGCAGTACCTCTGGACCTACAGAGCAAAATGCTAGTTCATCTTTTCAAAAAAGGGTTGGATGGAAGGGTGGACGAAGTGTTCAGATTGCAGGATTATGTCACTGCTCCCCCTCTGGGGGAAAGGTAATGCCAAAGAAAAGGAGCTCTTTATCCTTGCCGGGCTCCAGCAGGCAGACGTGTGCTCAACTGTCTGCGTTTGCTTTGAAGAACCGCCTCCGAAAGGCGTATCCTGCAGGGGGCGCTGCGGGAATACGGGTCAAGCGGAGTGGTTACAATCCGTCCATTGTCTGTATGACTGCTGAGAGCTGTGTCCGTGTCCCTGGCAAAATGTCAAACGCGTTGACAGGACGGGCCCCTGTCAATGGTTCTATTTGTGGTCTTCATGGACAGGAGCTCTTAGTTTTGGGGTCGGGGGTGCTAATGCCACGATGTGATCCTACCCTGTCGTACCAGGACCTACAGCAAGACCCCTGCTTGTGTGCTGCCAAGTCAGAAACCATGAGTTCTCTGTCGCACAACGGTGAATTGTTCCCTCTTGGGTTGGAAAGGAGTCACGGAGTACCAAGGAAACTGTGTTCAGGAGCGAGGGGAAGGTGGAGCAAGTGTCAGAACAGGGGGATCAGTGTGGCATCAACAGCTTATGGGAGTCTGTTATGATGATGTAGCACCTGAGCAAACGCCACCGTGGCAAAGAGCACCTCTCGCATTTGAACGGGCGTGAAGGTTGACGTTTTAGCCACAGCGCTTGTGAATCTGGCCTTAGAGATAGGGTGAGGAGCTCAGACATTTGAAGGGGAGTTTAAAGCAGGGGCGCTGCTCCTTATGTTGCACAAAGTCAGCCCAGGTGGTCCAATCATCTGATAAGGACGCCTCCGGGACCCCTTCAGTCGGAGGTGTTTCATGCATATCCAGCTGGCAAGAGGCCCCCCGTGGTACAGGCCGGAGGCATTTTATATCTCGTATGTACCTGTAGCACCTTGGGTTCCACGCAGGAAGAGCCAAAGTGCTCTGTCACCTGACCGCAGACAAGCAAGCAATATGGATGGATGGATGAATGGATGGATGGTCGTATGAACAAATACACACAAATGCCTTTTTTTTTTTCTTTCCTTATCTCTTCAGTATGTATTTGTATCTCTGCTGTCAAGAGATAGCGTGTATGACGTCCTTCGCAGGATCTGCACACACCTACAGGTCAGAGGACAAACACAGGCATACTATGTGCGCCATCCAGTCTTCCCATAAATGTCCCTTAAATCTTTCTTTTCCATCTGCAGGTCAATGGGAAGAGTCTGAGCCTGAAGCAGTTCATGGAGGAGCCGACCCTGTCGTTGGTCAGTGACAACATTCCCTACCATTAAGTGGCTTTTCAAGCATACAAGTGTGGGGAAAGTCCCAAAAATCTGCACATTAGAAATACACAAAAACTATGCCGAGAGCTTCCTCTTTGTGCTTCTCGTTGGTCTAGAGGCTTCTTAGAACTCTCACTTTCAATTCCCCCTGACCTGCCGGCTGATTCACCTCCTCACAAAGGCCGGATCAATACATCATTCTGTTGCAGCCGGAGCCTCGTGGCGAATTACCCTCAGAGTCGGCCGAGATGTTATCAAAAGGGCTCTGTTGAAGTCAACTTCTTCGCGGCTGAAAAACAAGCCGGCAAGAGGCCTTTTTTTTCTTTTTTGTCCTTTTGGTCAGAGCCATTAATGGATGAGTGCATTGCAAAAGTAATTTAAAGTCCACAGCGGATTGAATTCGCACAAATGACTTTTACATTCTGGGGAGTGCAGGTGTGATCACAGCAGATGGTTTCACAGCAAGTGCTAGTTGCGGGTTGCGCGCGCTCTTGTGCGCGCGCGCGCGCGCGTGCGTGTGTGTGTGAATGCACACGCACGATTGGCTGCTCTTAAACAGAACATCTTTTGTATCAAGAAATAATTAAGTCCTGTGAACATGGTCGTCCTTGGATCACGCTCCAGTCCTCCCCAACAGTACCGGGAGAAAAATGGCGGATTGTTCTTGCTGACATGATCTGAGGACGTTTTTAAAGTTTTACGGAACTCGCAACTTAGAAACTAGTCAGATGTATTATCTTTATTCCGATTATTATTATTTGATATTCACATTTAAGTATCCATTATGACCTTTACTTGACTGTTTATAATGCCTATAAAAAGTATTCTCCCCCTACTTGGGTTTTACAACCTTTAATTGCTATTAAATGGTCGATGTAATTTGGCTTTTTTGACAAGAACAAGCAAAAAATAGCCTCTTCAATATCATATAGGAACAGATTTTTACAAAATATTGTTCATTAATGAAAATTCTATAAGGTAAGGTAAACTTTTGCTTAAGCATTCACCTGGGTCATGTCAGTATTTAGTATTCTTGGCAAAATACCTAAATCATATTAAGCCAAGATTTCATTTAGAAAAGCAACAAAAGGGGAAACAGCCATTCACGCCACTTCATGAATTATCCGCTGCGGTTGTTCCTTTTCAGTAGCCTCTCTTTCCGCGCTGCAGGATGAATTCCCCGCTCCGGACGAGTTCCCGGCAGTCGACGAATTCCCCTCTGTGCTGAAATGGAGGAGGAAACCCTCGGCCGTCTCCGTGTCCTCCTCGCTTCCCGACCTCCTGGGGAACTCGACCGGGGGCCTCAGCACGGCCGACGCCCCCTTCAGCCCAGAGCAGCCGCTGGAAGGTGACGACGGGTTTCAATTTCCTGTGAGAGCCGCGACACGGGCGGCGACTTTCTACAGTGTCACGATGTAATGGTGCAGAAATTACCCAATCTATTCATACATAGCAGGGTTTTAAATGAATTTTTCCAAAAAGAAACTATGTCAGTTGAATTTCAAATTCCCCGCTGGAGGACAGGGAAGAACAGCTTTCGAAAGCAGTGCCTCTCTTACGCAACAACACTTTAAGCTCCACGGAGAGACGGAGATGAAATCATGCGGGGGCTTGAATTAAAAAGCTTTAGGGGAATTCAGATTAAACGGAGACTCTGACAAACATTGTCTGATGACAAGGTCGTCCGAGGGCAGCTTAAAAGCGAGGTGCTGGCAGGTTTTTTATTCGCTTGCTCCGAGCCGGACGTTGTGTCAGCTCCGCTCTTTGTCACATTAGAATCACAGCTCACCTTGGAGGACATGGAATTAAAGGCAATGTGAATACCGAATGCCAGCGCTCGAGTTCTGCTCGTCGTGAACAAACGCCGCCCGATACAAAGATCGGCAGCAAGGGGACGTCCGGGCTGCACGGCGGCCACCTCTCAGCAAGAGGGTCCCTGGTTGAACTCCGTGTTCTCCCCTTGCGTCTGCACGGGTTTCTTCCGGGTTCTCCGGTTCCCTCCCACAGTCCAAAAACAAACAGCAGGTTAATCGAAAACTCTAAATTGTAAAATTAAATGTGGATGAGAGGGTGAATGTTTTTATGTTCCTATTTGATTTGTGAGTGAGACGGTGAGTGTTTTTTTGTCATATATGACGTGGATTAAGGAGTGAGTGGTTGTATGTCTCCATATGACGTGTGAATGAAGGACATATAGGACGGATTAATGAGTGAGGGAATGTTTATACGTCTCCATATGACGTGTGAATGAGTGAGTGAATGCTTGTATGTCTCTAAGTGATGTCAATGAGAGGGTGAATGGTTGTATGTCTCCGTATAACGTGTGAATGAGTGAGTGAATGGATGATTGTCTTTATATGATGTAATTGAAGGAATGAATGGTTGCATGTCTCCATATGACGTGTGAATGAGAGAGTGAATGGTTATATGTCTCTCTAGCTGGCAGTGTGGACTTGCAGACGGTCCCGGGTTGACCCTGCCTCTCACCCAGTGACAGCTTGAGTAGGCTCCAGCAGCCCTTCGAACCGTGGTGCAGATTAAGCGACATAGCTAATGAATGAATGAATTAATTAAATGAAGCGGAAGTAGCATCCCAATTTCTATGGAATCAGAACCACCGCATGAATCACAGCTATTTTTAAGCCACCTATTTCCCGCTGGCCCAAAATTGGCCCAAAATTGCGTCGTCTCCTCGCTGGTTTCGCGGAGCGGATTTCACCCGATGTGCACTGACGGGGGACGGGACATCTTTATTTGCATCTCACTGCACAGGAGTGCAGGAATGTAACCGTGGCCTCATCGGCCCGCCGATAACGGATAACATTGCTATTTGTTTTTCAGATTATGAGTCACTTTGGTTTTTGGCTTCTCAACTCGCCGAAATGAGAATTAGAGGAGCCATCAGCTTCCAAATAAATCATCCGTGTGAAGCTCCGACACCCTTTCAAACACTTGCTGGGTTAATGTATCGTGCCCCACAGCAATCACACGTTTTAATGATAGAATATCACCATGACAACACTTTCAGCAGCCGCCGAAGCGTCTGACAGTTAACAACGACGGTTGATGTAGTGTAATTGCTCTCTGGTATTCAGCGAGCGTAAATGAAGACAATTAGTATCTTTCAGAAGGCATAATTGACAGGATCCGTGTTTGATTGCAGCTCCACACTGAGTTTTATTACATCAGTTGCCATGACACGATGGTATGTGTATTTCTGTTTATTTTCAGACAAACAGGTGGGCCCACACTTATAAATGTGCAACATTTGTCGCTGCCAATTCACCGGCTAGCGCTTTTATTTTATTGATACGTGTGTATGTACGTATGTGTGTGTTACAGAGCGAGCTCTGCAGACAGACAGGGGCCTTTTATCGGAGCCAGTGACGGAGCTGGGCCAGATGGAGTACCAGCTGCTCAAGTTCTTCACCCTGCTGTGAGTAAACAGAGGGACATGAACAACAACACCTTCAACCCCCCCACCCCTCCCGTCGCCGCGAACAGCCGACTCTCAACAAACCACCCGCCTCTAATTCAACACAAAGATACATAAACAGTGACTTCAGTCAGACAGTCTGAACATCTGGGCAGCTTAAGCAAATTGTGCTTCGTGTCTATCGGTCCTTTTCCACTTGCGAAGGTCGCCGCCGTGACCCCCCGCCCGGCACAGCACAGCCAGAGGGCAGGTGCTCAGATAAAGCCCTATCTGTCCCAGAAGGTCTGGCGTAATGTGGACTGTGACCTACGCCAAGAGAAAAAAGACGAATGGCCCCGCGTCAGATTATAATCCATTAAAGATGACTTACTCACTCGCCGAAAGTCCATAAACGCCATAAAAGCGCCGTCACCGAATGTGGACGGAACCAGGACGTATGGGAAGTGGCTACTGTTAAAGTGAGAGTTCACTCAGAAACAGATGTAATGGCACTGGATGCCAAAGAGAAAACAAAAATTGAATAAAAGATCATTACACTTGAAAATGTCCATTTCTAGGACACATTGCTTAGATTCTGCGTATTATCAGGAACGGCTTCATTTCGACATCTAGAACAGATTAGAGTAGATTAGCACTCAAACACATCGACAAGCAGTTTTTTTATACGGCATTGAGGGTAGTCATTGCAGTAGGATTAAAGTTATGTGGACCGCATATTATTTTACTCCCAAATAAAAATAACTAAATTACTTAATAAAATAGATATATACAAAAGAGAGCAGACATCTTGACCCCAATATTGTTTTTTCTATCTCAATGTGTACATTTACATAAAACATGATTTCATATAAAATATAAAGCAGATGTCGTGCAAATCCGGATTACGGGCTATTTTTTTTTTCAATTTTGCAACCCCTGTCCCTTGGTTAGGGCTTCACTATTGAAACAAAACTGCACAAGATGAGTAATACTTCCAAAATTCAACAACAGGCTGCAAATTGAAAAAGAAAAAATGTGTTTTCCCGTTAAATTACATTGCAAATTTGGGAGAAAGAAGCCCACTTTGGACGGTTGGATCTGCGGTGTGCACCGGTGCAAAGTCAGATGTTGTAAATCAGTGGTTTGGAGGTCTGCTGTTGCCTCCCAGTGTTCACAGCTAGGCATTACAACACACACATCCTTGAGCCCCTTTGACAGCTCGTCGCGTCGCTCTTGAGGGTCTAAAAACAATTTGTAACTCCGTCTTCCCTTCTCTCCACTCAGTATTATTCTCCTCATCCTGTCGTCCTGCTACCTGGCCTTCCGCGTCTGCAGTCTGGAGCAGCAGCTTTCCTTCCTCAGCAACCCAAGCCTGCCCCTGAGAGAGAGGTACCGTCATTTCCAGTCCAAACTGCAAATGCATTTAGTAGTTTTTCCCAGATTTACGAACCGTGCTTTTACTTACGATCAAGGTAACCTCCGGCCCCCGTGACGGCCCGCTGGTGTGACAGCTATGTACTCTCAAATCGGACCTGCCGATCCCACCCCCAGATCTCACCCAGGACCTCCAGACACGTCCGCATCAGCGTTACACTTTTAAGGCGCGACGTCGACCGACTCCAGGCGTCTTAAGGACTCCCCGGCGTGGGATAGTGATCACTTTGAGACTATGCAAACGGACCGTTTTTTTAACCCGTCCCTCTCCGAACCTCTCATCATCACACGCAAGATCAGGTAAAGCGGGGCGAGGGAAACCGCAAGAGACGCCTGAGTTACTTGAAAAGCCAGAAAGTAATGACATTTCAGTTGAGTGTGTCGGATCGCTCGGACCGACCGAAACCAAATGAGCTCTCGCCACCCTCCTCAATAGGAAGGCCAAGACTAGCTTGCAACTGTGCACTTTTAAGAAAAAAAAAGTCCTTATTGTTTCAAGCACGAAGTTTAAACATTTAGATTTTATTTTTTTTTATTTTTTTTGCTGGATAAGAGGTACTCTGCTGTCATCGCTCAAGGTGTTAACTTAGTGTCATTCAGCTGCGATATACCAGAAGGATAACACCTCTCGTGCGCGTGTGTGTGTGTTAACTGTAACGTGAAGCTTATATCATGTGTTAATTTCTATTTCTTATTTACTAAGTCTGAATGTGTCCAGGATGCTTCTCTTTTATACATTACAAATGAAAACGCTGTAAGAAAAAAAAAAACAAGGTCTAAGTTTTATCTTTGTTGAGGAATAAAAAAACATGAAGTTGATTTTGCCACCTGACGTGAAAAGTAGCCCCAGACTAGTTTGTGAATTCCAGAGCAATTAAATTGTCAAGAATATCGACAGAAAATAAGTCGTTGGTGTCTTTGCGTCGTTCTGTTTTGGTGTCCAGAGTGTTTTAGTTAATTCCTCATGACAAATATTCATTCATTCATTCATTTATTCACCGTGCATATCATGCAGGTGAGGGGAAGGCCTGAAGCCAGTCCCAACGGTCACCTGTCAATCACACAGCCACTTGCAGAGACATCCAACCTTTCACTCTCTCTTCACACCGATGGACAATTTAAGAATCTTCAACTTAAACTCCTTAAACCGTTTCTGGACCTGCAGGAAGAAGAACCTGTGCGACCACAATCCAGATGTTTTCGCAGTGAGGGCTCGATTCTCTTTTTCATTAACCGTACGACACGGTGGCGAACCCCATGGGGTATTCCCATGATGCACGTCTCTCCTGTCCTTTCTGGCACTGCTGCCCTTCGTGATAGTAACCTCATATCTTCCCTGGAGCTCCTGTGCTCTGTCATGTCTCAGGTCCACAGGGGGTGTGGCTGGTTCTTCTGCCAGGGTCCACCATTGTTATTTCCTCTATGAATATTAAAGCTATTATCCTATCACGTATGCTATTAGCATGCAACTATTAGTGCTACTGTTGTTTTCAACTATTAGTGCTACTGTTAACCCGGTCGAGACAGAAGGACGCCCACATTGCCCTCGGATCTGGCAAAGGTTTCTGCACCTCGGCGCTGTCGCCAAGTGCCGGCTCTTGGGGGAACGTTGGGTTTCTTAACTTATAAAGAGTAGTGGTCCAGTTTGGTTGGGATTTGGCGTCATATAAACAAAATCTGACTCAGTTTAATGGATACTTAGAATGTATGAATAATTCTGTTTTTTACCAGTTACGCTGTCAGATAATGAAATTTTCCACAGAGAGTCCACAGCTGTGCAAAGCTTTTCCCAAATTATACAAGGGAGTGGAAAACCAGCCGAATATAACAGAAGTTGTAGAAAATTACAGTAATTTTGTCATTTCTTTAACACCTTGGTCTAATGCCAGAATAAAACCACCGGGCCTCTTCAAAGGCCGGAGCACCTGGATACCACGCCAACAGCTTGATTGACAAGGGGGCGTTCTCGTTCCCAATGAGGAAAGGGGCGGCGGGACAGAGGAGGACACCTGGTTCGGAGGGTCGCCATCATGCCGTGACTCCGTCCGAAGAATCTGCGAAGAATTTCTCACTCAGGCGCGGATCCTGCAAAAACCTGCTGCCAATCAGCTCGGAGCTTGGTCTGTTTCCGGGGGGGGGGGGGGGGGGGGCC
>CAAKHD010007280.1:32322-44737 GCA_901007705.1 Fistularia tabacaria
GGTTGGTCGTGTTGGGGGGGGGGGGGGGGGGGGACCAGTCTCGGTGTTTGGCTTGAATTGATCTCAAGCCAGGTGACATTTTAAATATTTAAACCCAGATTTGAAAGAAAAATACTTTATGATGACGTTATTTCCACCATGAATTGTAAATACATCCTATTGTAAATACAAGACCTATGAATAGTGCCATTAACTGATTTTTGAACAAGTATTGAATGTTTTATGAGAAGGACTGTAAAACCTGCAGACTTACACAACTTTTTTTCAATTGAAAGGTTGTGGGAAAAAAAAAAGTTAGATATAATTCATTAAAAGCTCATTGAGGGAGTGAAAAAGTAGGGCTGGGGGGTTTAATATTGTCAGCTCTTGCAGATCTACTTCAAAAATAGAATTTTTATTATTCAACATTTTTAGCATACATCTGTTGCAATGTTGCAAGGAAGAATTACGTACACTTTTGATCGTTGAGTTAGCATTTTATAAAAAGATTTATCACAATTATTAGCTCGTGAGAAATAAGAGACCTTGGAGACCAAAGTGGGTGAGTGTGTGCATGTGTGTGTGTCAGGGGGGTTAATGTGTGTGTTAGAAGAGAAATGAGGGCAGGTTAAAGCAGATGGCCAGATAAGCCGCAGCCTCGTCCATACCTCCCGGGAGCCATATTGTCTGTCCTGGAATGCTCTCTTGATGACCTCTGACCCCTCTGTTGAAGAGCAGATTGCAGACTGTAACCCCATAGTAATGGTTTGTATTACACACAGTAAAACCATCACACAGGCTGCATTACTGGGTGTTTTCCAAGACAGCATTACCTCAACAGTGCATTAAATGTGTCCATGTGTGCTGAGAGCAGAGCAATATACTTTTTATCTTTTTGTATTTGTGAAGTAAGAGATGCTTTGCTTCAGTTTATCAAACCGTGCATGGATTTAATCCTGTTCAATGGGATTTTGGAAAAGAATTTCAAGGATGAATATGGCCGGTTGAGAAATCCATTCAGAAAATAATTTTCCAGTTATGCATCAAAGTTGCTGCCTGGGTTGTTTGGATATGAATACATTTGTTTTGTTTTTAATTCATTTTTTTGTTGTTTTATCTGGTTTTGATTACCGGATGGCGCTATTGGGTCACATGTTTGTTTTGGGGTTTTTTTTTAAAAAAAAACGACATTTTCCCCAAGTGCACCACGTGTCCACTTCCGGGTTTCTCGCGCGAACATAATTGTTCACAGAGAGCGCCGTGCATGGAAGGTAATTGGCTTTTCTGTTAACTTTTTCGTGCTGTTACGCTGGAAAAAAAAGAAGCCCAAAATGAAGATTTGTCGGTATTTTCAAGGGAGTGGGGTTGGTTTCAATCCGGGAGGGAAATGGACGCGAACATTTTTTTTTTTTCCGCTGTTGTCTCATCAGCATATCAAGCTAGTGTTAGCATGCTAACGACGGACCTAGTTCGCAGAATTTCACAGGGAGTAAAGTCATAAAGGAGATCTTTATTTTGGGTCTGTTTTGATGTAAAATTCTTCCAGGATTTGGTGAAACTTTGCAAATATACATTTTTTACACTCTCCCTAGTATCATTATTGGATTATTATTGTTGGGAATATTTGGCCCAATGTTGGGCCTCATCTATCATCGAGTTGTTTTGTTTTTTCCACATGTATTATTAATGTTAATGTTCTGTCACATTTGTGTGTCACTGTTTCCTTTCTTATTTTAGCCCAGACACTGTTTTTGTTCTGGGTTAAAAATTGTGAACCACATCTTTGTCTCAGATTCATGTAATCTGATAAGCAATGGTCTGTTCAACAAGCGGTTAAAAATACATTTTGAAAAACTACAGGAACCAAAGATGTTATTGTGTTTTGTGTGGTATTTAATTCAACAGGATACACGGATATAAATGTAATCCACCGCATGCTTTTTCAGGGATGCAGTACTAAACTAAAAGAAAGAAAGACCACAGTTTGGTGCAAACTTGTGTTTCGGGGTCAGGGCTTGGTTACAAATGCGAGAAACACACACAATTCATTCTTAGCCTCTTCTGTCGAATATGAAACGCCCCAGAGCAGACAACTGCTGTTTCATTTTTAACAGGAACCCCCTGCATCTGACGTCAATCTAGATGTATAATTTAACAGTTTGAAAATAAAGAATCAGTGTACTAAAAAAGACTAAAAAAAACAACTAAAATACAACATTTACAAAATGAAGATTTCTTAAATGGTACGATTATAAACTATTTTGATTGCTTTTAGTCAAGAAAAACCCCAAGATGGTTAGGCAAGATTGGTTGTGTTCTTCTTCAAGCTTGCCGAAAATGTAGTTTGGGATTTTTTTCCTCCATTTTGTTTTCCAGAATTATTTGCTATTCAGCATCAGGATTCAGTGTTTTTACAATTTCTGTTCATCCAAGAATGAGAGGGTTTCAGTGTGACAGTACTGTAACTTTTATGATTGTGTCCATTCATCATCTTGAAAAAAAAATCATTTAACGTTGATGTGATGAGATATTCCACACTGAGGTAATGTGATTATTTCATGTTTTTGCACAATATTAGTGTGGGCGAGCATTCCTGCCTCACAGCGGGAAAGTTCCCGCTGTGATTTCAGTGGGTCTCGAGCTGCGCTGTGTTTGTATGTTCTCCCTGTGCCTGTGTGAGTTCTCCGGGCTCTCCAGCAACCCCCCCCCCACACACACACATATTCCAAAAACACACAGTAGGTTAATTGAAGCATCCAAATTGTCCGTAGGTGTGAAAGTGTTGCAGATCTCTGCATGTGTCCCTGTGATTGACAGGTGACGGTTCAACCCCCTGTGGAGTCAGCTGGGATTAGCCTCGGTGTTTCATGATCCGGCACGCAGGATAAACAGTACAGACGGTTAATAAAATGAAGGATGGATGACAGTGTGCTCGCACAATAAGGAAGTGGCTGATAGACCAGTGTAGTGCGGCTTGAGAAATCTAAGGCATCATTTGTGTTTGCTAAAAAAGCAGTCCACGGCCCTGTAGTCGAGCAAATGACACCTGTTTATTTATTTTGCACAGCCACAGTACACAGTTAACAAATGAAGGCTCAATGCCAAAAAGGATCCATATTTTATAGACTTCTATCAGAAGATTCCAAATTTCTTTAAACAGTTATAAAAAAGACACATTTCAGTGTGTCGCTTCAGTGTCGGTACAAATCTTAAAACACATTTGCAATTTCACATTTAATAACAATGTAAAAGCTGGAGCAGGTAATCAGTTATAACCATTCATATCGATTTGTCTCGTGGATCTGTTCGATATCAACGGGGATTTCTCGGGCTTGGACAACTCCGTGAAAACTGCTCGGGGTCATGCAAAAAACATATTTCGATATGATGGATGACGAAAGTGATTTCTATCCACTGCCAGGAGAGTTCAAAGACCCACAACCACATGTTGAACTGTGTTTTGATTCACAGCGGTCGGCCGTGACCACAGACACACCCCGGAGTTCGCCGGGCGAGCTGGAAAGCCCGCTATATTTATACTTCCATTTGCCCGCCATTGACTGAAAGCAACATGTTCACACCCACTCCCCGGAGAGCTGTTGAAAGTCATTCTGGGAAAGCAGTCGGAGTCCAAACAATAAATTACGTTTCGGCGTTACACAGTGAGAAATGTATGATAGGACACCATGCGGTGTCGTGTATGGTTTCTCCATAGTTCGTATGTATTTCTCGGGCCAAATGTCTCGTGGGTCTCGGGTCACGACCCCAACCGTGTTGTTAGAAGTAACGTTAGGTTTTTCCCCCCCTGCACCCGTTATTGTTCTGTTTCCCTTCTCTTTTTAAACCAGTTTAGGTTTCAATTTGTTGTCGGCCGCCAAAATCTGAGCAGGTTTTTTTTTCCCATGTTTTGGCTAATTTTGCAACAAGCTCTGTGCCTGGAGCAGGTGCTGGAAATCACATAAACTGTGCAGGAACCCACTAAATGAGGCCAATAAATGAGCAAGAGGTTTAGATGATGACATATTGGCGACTCTTTGCACAATTATTAGAGGAGACAAAGGTGTGTGTGTGTGCGCGCACGTGCGCACCTAGCTATTAAACACCCCAGTTCCTTACGATGACCTACATACCTCCCTCTCAGCACCTGATCTGGACAAGTGAGCTGCTCCAGCCTGGCCGTTGCTTTTGCACCGCAGCGGCGCTCGGGGAACACAAAAGGTGAAAGCCGGCCTTGTTCTCAGAGGAATCAGGATTTGTTTTTTTGTTTTTTTTTAACAACTCGTCTCTTGATGTGAAGATGTGACTTGAATCGAGAGCGCGGCGTGTTCGCCCAGGTCGCAGGTTCCGTCTCTCCGTCTGAACACAATGCGATTTTCCTCAGCCGATAGACAGGCATGCTGTCCTCGGCTGAGCTCAGGCTGTTCCGAGGTGTTCCAGCGGGTTGCAGCTGTTTCGGAGATAGAAAATTACATAACCCTCAAGGGGGGGGGGGGGTTAGAAACAGATGCCACATTAAGGGGCGGGAGACAGTCCAGAGCGATTAACAGTTTTGAAGCGGGGGTCATGGGGTGGGCCACAGATTATAAATATATTGCCTATTTTAGCAAGAGTTAGAAAAAAAAAAAACAGTTTTATTATTTTTGCTGAGAAATTAGCACTTTGTTTTTCCCTCATTTTGTTTTTTTGGGGTGAGTAAATATCATGAATAGGCAATAAATACCCAAAGTACCGGTGAGAAAGCACAATTTCTTTTTTAAAACTATTCAATAAAAATCAATCTGCTATAAGCCCTGCATCAAGTTGGATCGAGGCAACACAATAATGCAAGAAATCACTTGAAATGTGGTACAATTGCAGATGCTTTTACCTAAAAATACAAAAGTATGACATGCCAAAATGACCCTGACATTTCAATTTAAATGCGATTCAACCCAGACGACTTTATATTGAAAAATATTTTCTGACTGAAAGTGGAAAAAGTGGATTAACCTACTTTCTCACATTTAAAAACATTTTTGTGCTTCAACCGCTTTGGTCATGAGTCTCTGCTACCTTTTTATATTAAAGGGCTTTTAGAGCCCTGGATGAATGGGGCGGAAATATCCCACTGCTGCTTTTTCTTTTATACAGGTTTCATGACAATCAAATCCGATTATTTTTTATTTTTATTTTCCCTAAACCTGCTGACTAATTGCGATGCTACAAATATTTCATATCTGAAACCAGAGTTTTTGAGAGCGGATAGCTCTGCTTATCAAGTCATGCCCACAGATGGTCCCGAGGGCTCATATATTTCCACGATAACGAGTCCATTTAGGGTTGATAACAGTTATCTCAGGAAGGGGAAGAGTGGGTCGTGCCTGTAGATAATGGACGCTAATTCACACTCATACCCTCACGAGTTAAGGCGCAGGCCAACATGGACGTCCTCCGCAAAATCAAAATCAAGATCGAGGAGGAAAGTTTCAACCTCTACAATTGAAGACCACAGCTTTGTCTCAGATTAAACATTAGCTTTTACCTTCCCTTTCAAAGTGTAGCCACTTTCTATAAGTCTTTGTGACTTCCTGCAGCATACAGTGAAAGTTGTTGGGCTGGGAACGGTGAATCATGCTATTTGTGGAAGGCGTCATCATCCTGAGGTATTATTGGTGGAGAAACTTTGATTATTTCAAGTTGACGATAGAAACTAGTCTCTCTATGGAAAACCTGTAATAAACTTACCGCTGCAAACAGTAGATTGTATATAAATCAGTATTTTGGGGGAGTGGGGTTTTAAATCACGGCCGAGTTTATTCACGTAGTTTCCGAATTAATGTGCGCGGCTTTATGTGCCTCATTGAAGTTGGCTTGGCAGAGGTTGGAGGGATGGTCAAATCATTCAACTTTTGGACTTCCACTGTTTCTGCCTCAGCATTTCAAATGCCGGTAACTTTGATAGATCATAGTCATAACACATTTCCCCTCTTTTAACCACACAAACAAGCTTTATATGTGTGTTCCTCTCAGCCAGGTAATTACAGTGCAGTAAATAGAGCATTGACCATATTCATGGCGTTGATAATGTCAGTGTTTAACTTCTTGATTTTTTGGGGGGGCGGGGGGGGCTAATTCATGTTAAACATTGCATTGTTTTTGGATTGACTTTAGAGCCATCTCAAAGTAACCAATGATCAAGTCTATGGTACGCATCTTAACAGCATGGGATTATTTGGTTTCTGCGCTGAAACTGGTGTTGGAGTAGAGTTTAACAAAACAGCAAAGTCAAATCTTCATCAACATATAAAAAAAGAACTTTGCAGTGGTGCTCAGAAGAAAACAATTTTTCAATAGCGAAAATGGCACTTTTTATTTGCATGTTTTCTTTAAATGTTCATGTTTTGCAACTTTGAGGATAAATTTGCTGCTGAGGGGGGGGCTCCTGCAGATTCCTTTCCCAGATATTATCGAATTATGATATGTCGGGGGAAAAGAAGTCTAGAACAATTACTGAAGAGACAAGTGACTGGTGAAGATTTGTCAACCAACCGTGCGTGGAGACAAAGACAGCAATGAAGATGATACTCAGATTTTTCTGATATTGGAAAATGTGTATATTGATATATTGCCCAGCTAGTTAAAACGCCGATAAGTATTTTCTATTAAAAAGACAGACCATTGTAAAAATAAATTTCTGAGAGCTTTAAAAACAACACATCAAGCTTTGGATTTTGCCAATGAAAGTGCATCAAGGGTAAAATTTATTAATACATATACATGACACTGACAATCATTTTTGAGAGTGTACCCCCCCCCCCGACACCAATCCCAGTATGTGTCGCCATGTAACAGTTTGCCTCCAGTGAAGGCCAGGTCGGAAGCCGGCCGCATACTTGATGACGAGAAGGCGGGAAAAGAAGATGGGGAGCCGAAGTCAAAAGATGCACATTCTTATTGTCAGTTCCAGTTCATCCAAAAATGACCCTGAGCAATAATCAGTGTAAAGTTCAATACATTCGCTCCGAAATTAAACTCAACCCCGAACTCTCCGTCCATAACATTTATCTAGGAGAGTAAATTCCTTTTTTTTTTTTGAGGCATGCTGGTGTTCTTGTTTACACACTGTATTTTGCTGTGCTTCTACAAGCGATAAATATGACACCTCTGCTTGAGTGAAAAGATTTTTTTTTTCCTCCTCCTTTCTTATGTTGGATTACGGTAGGAGATAAATATATTTTGTCTGCTGTACTTGAGTGCATTCCCGGGCTCCTGCTGTAGGTATGTGGGCTTCTGCAGGGCAGCGTCCGCACTAGGGGAAGGACAGCGCGCAGCATAGGTCACTCTGAGCGAGACCCTGGATCAGTCTGCACCACTCAGCCCTCTTCTGCGTGATGTACGCCGGGGTTATGACTTGCACGGGGAGGCGCGGTGAGCCCTCCAGCCGGGCCTTCTCGCACAAGGCCTCCGCGATACAGATGACGTACATGCCGCAGTCATAGCTGTTCTGTTGAGATGGGCAGGGCTCTTCCACGAACAGCGCTTTCCTCCCCGCGCCCAGGAAGGGCTCCAGCTTGCTGGCGATGCGCCGTGCATGCAGCGAGTTGCTGCCGTTCTGAGAGTCGTAGTGAGCGAAGTGGTTGGAGTTGTGATGGTAGACCAGGAGGCTCCAGTGTGACCCTCCCGCCGTCTGGTTGGAGTTGTCGTTGACCGCGAGGAAGACCCAGCGGCGGGAGGCCAAATCCAGTGGCTCCAGAAACATGGCCAGCTCATCGGGACAGGAAGCGCACTTGATAAACTGCGTGACCTCGGGGCTGATGAAGACGACCGTCTCGCCGAGGCTTTGGAAGCGCTCGGCGGCGAAGTACTCAAAGGAGAATCCGATGACTTGGTCATTGAGCCAGTAAGGTCCTTCCAGCAGGGAGACGTCGGAGCGTCGCAGCAGGCTGTCCTGATAGCTAAGAACGACAGGGTCCATCCTGAATGTCACGTCTGTCTGGGAAATACAGAGGAACATTTCAGCACAATGATTAAACGACAGCATTTACGTTTCATGTAGTTTGAGCACAATGACACAGACAAAAGAGCAAATATACCAGGAAATGTACTTGCGCTTGGGAAATCATGGCACTCGTCAGTAAACATGATCTGTGTGGTTCCGGCGGATGATAAATCTCTACCTGCACTTTGTTTAGGGAAAATCTTTATTGTCAATATATAACCTAATACCTTAGATAACGGTTTTTCTTTTCAGTGATTACATGGGGATTTTACAGATGACAGCGAATTCTATTGGGAAAGTAATGATTGGATGTAAAAAAACAAGTATTCCAAGTACTATGTCTCAGTTAAGCACTATGAACAATATATACATGTGGATTATTATTACTTGCCCTAGAGCTGAAAGTTTACACACATTCAAAGGTTTAGCACGAGTTGTGTCCGATCGCGGAGCCCCGGAGGTCGGACGAATGCGGCCGGTATCCGGATGGCCGTCCCGCCGCAGAGGCGTTCCGGGGTTACTGACACCCGACCCAGGGTTTGCAATGTGACCACGGGCCGAAGTCACTTAACCGGCCTGGCAGCGGTTCCCACCGACAGGCCGGTGTCCGTTGAAGTCCCCGCGGGACTCCGGACCTCCGCAATGCGTTAAAGCGGGCCGTCTTTCACCAGCATGCAGACGACCAGTTGAGGAGACCGGGGTTAGCTTGAGCTAACTAGCGGCTGCTCTCGTCCTTAAAAAAAAAACCTGCGCCGGGCACCGGCTCCACCTCCGGAGCGCCCCTGGTACGGGCCCGACCCGCGGAACCACCCGGAGAGCCCTTACTTGCGGTGGGAGCAATTCAACCGAGCCGGGCCACGAAACACGCGTCGCTTCTTCCCCTCATTGCAATGGCTGCCGTAAAGCACGCCGGGAAGACCAAAACAAATTTGCGACAGCGGGGAGGGGCTTTGCGGCGCTGCGGACTCTCCAAACTTTTCAGCCTCACACCGACCAATCGGCATCGCGCAAGCGCCCCGTGGCCCCGCCTCTTCCCAGACTCTCAGATCATCAGCGCCTTTTTTTTCTTTTTTTCTTTTTTAATTCATCTCGCAGACTCGCGTGCGCGCGCGCACTTGTCGCGCGATTTCCTGCCGGCTTCCAGTTCTGCCTCTCCGTCCGTCCTCCGCCTCCGCCGCGCTGATTAGCAAAGCGGAGAGGAGTTTCCAAGGGCTCCGTCGGCGAGCCGAAGGGGCCGCCACTCACTCACCTCGCCTCGGCCGTCGGCAGCACCGCCCCGGACGGACGGGGAACCCGCGGCGTCCCGTCCTCCCCCCACCTCTCCCCCTCTCTCCCCCGGCTAAGGACTCGCTACGAGGAGGAGGCGTCCGGACCGCGGAGGAACGGAAAAACCCGTTTGAATCCGCAGAAATGCAGGGAATTAAATAGAGACTCTGACACTTTTTTTTTTTCGAAAGCGCGTCTCGGGCGAGGAGCTCCGGACTTCCTTGAACCCAACCCGGGCTTTTTTTTTTGTGTGTCCCACGATCGGCGTTCACGTCTGCACGGAGGTCGGCGGTGGTGGCGGGGGAGGTAAGTCCAGTCATGTCAAGTCAGTGATGTTCGCCCGACTCTCCGGTGTGATGCTTCGCCCCCCTCCACCCTCCTGGAGATGTTGGTGGTATTGGTGAAAAAAAAAAGTCCCCTGAGAGTGTATGTATGTGCGTACGTGCGTATGTGTGAGTGCGTGTTTGCAAAAGTTCATTCCTATGCTCACGCCTTTAAAACCCACCGATGGAAATGTCTGGATATTGCAGTCTGCAGGGGTGATTCCTTCCTTTCTGCCCCCCTCCATCCCCTCCCTCCTTTTTTTGAGCCAGCATTATAAGTCAGATCTTTTTTCACCCACGTCCCGTGTTCCGAGGGTAAGTGTGTGTGGGTGGGTGGGTGGGTGGTTGTGGCTGCAGTGGGGTGGGGTAAATGTTTCCATGTATTATTGAGCAGAGGTCAGACAGTGCAGATCCTCAATGCAGAGTGTGCAAGGCAGCTGGAATCTGCAAGGGGAAGGAGAAAAAGACGGAGGTCTGGCGGGGTGAAGAAGCTGCTGAATCACTGGCTGTGCAGCTATTCTCGCTGCATGCAAAACACAGATTTAGTTTTTTTTTTCTTCGCATTATTTCAGGAACCAGATTGTGCTTTTAATTTTTTAAATTAAATTATAATACGTACCACTTCCTATACGGGGGTGGCGATTGATTAAAAACGAGCCCACATGGCACATATGCTGTTGTTTCTCTGGTTCCATGAATACAAAAAAAAGCCCAGTCTCCACTATGCGATGCTGCAGAACTTTTCGGTCACGGAAAAGAAAGTTGAAGCCGGTCAGGCCGATCCGAAGAGGCCGGTTCACAGGGAGTCGTTGGGTTTCTCCAGCAGACAGACGGCAGCTCACGTTGTTTCTTCGCTGCGACCCACCGTCAGAGGGTATTCAGAGGAGCCCCCCGGGCTCTGCACAGGTGATGAGAGTAAAGTGGGCCTGTCCCGTAGGAATGTGAGGTCTGAGAAGACACAGCTGCCGGAGTTTGAGAGCCAGCCCAGACTCTCGGCAACTGGTCCCATTCGACATCTGACACCGCGCAGCCTCCCCCCCCCCCGCTATTTCTAAAGGCTGGCGCCTAAGTTTGTATCACATCAGGTTGTACTTTTTTTTTTTTTTTTTTTACTCAAGGGTATCAGTCACGCTTTGGAGGGAAACCGAACCCTCCGTCGAGATACTCGAACTCGAACCGCTTGAGGTTATGGGTTTTTAGAGATGTCACAGTTTTTGCAAAACTAGAATGAAGAATTCTTGTCAAAATCTCCACCTCGTGAAGAAGATTTTGACAAGAATTAACCATGACCTGGATGACTGAGAACCTCCACAGAATGAAGATTTTTACTTTTAGAAACCTCTTCTTCCAACTGAACAGTCACGCAAAATCAGGAAGCAGTGACGATCGGTCAATGGGCAGATGGGGAAGAGGAAATAGAAAAGTTCTCTTTCAAGCTTCTTGAATATTTCCCTGTGACTGTTGTGTCGTTAAACTTGTGATAGAAGTTTTGGCCTTTAACTTCTCTCCTCGAGAACCGAGTAAATAACTTTCATCAGGGTAAAGCCAGTGAAGAAAGATGTAAAAGAGCTGACCTGTTTGCACCTCAGGATGTTTTAGAAAAACCAAGCTGATCGGCCACATGGCCTTTGGCATCAGTTCTATCGATCTGAACTCATCCTGGTTTGTGACGGCCGATCATGTGGCACTTGGCTGATCGAGACAATGTCATCTGCGATGAAGTTTAAGTACCGGCCAATTAGAGGGCAGATTTGGAAAACAAACACAGCTATCAAGTGCTCCTCTCTGCGGTATTCCCTTCCGCGCTCTCGCAGTCATTACGCAGGCCCGGAGCTGTATCGCACTGGAGTCACTGCAGTTCATCCTGCAAAGGCTCATCTGAGCTGGCCTTTTCAGTTTCAGCCCCCCGGAACACCAGGGTGGCGACTTGACCGCCCCTCGAGGTGTTACCCGCGCGCATCACGTGCCGCGCGTAATCGGTACGTCCTGGAAAGCATCGCGGCCGCATGATCGGATTGTACGGCGTAAGGTATTGGTATGCACGTGAAGTCATGAAAGAGGAACCTGCCTGTGTTGCACCGAACAAAGCTCCCCTTTCTTTTCGGCGGATCATTAGACGAGGGAGGCTCTGGCCTCAAAGGCTCAGCTCCCCGGCGTTTTCGCATTTCCCCTCATTAACTCAGAGGCGCAAGTGGTGGCGGGAGCGAGATGGAGTGAAGGAAGCGTGTCGTGTTGATCTTTGCGGCCTTTTTTTATGGCCATGAACATTGCCCGAACGGACAATGATTGACAGCTCCGCCCTCCGCAACGTTGTTATTGTTGTTATGAAGCCCGTGTGACTGTGTGTGTGCGCGCGTGTGTGGGCGCTTGAGAGGCATGACGACAGCAGTCTTTTCTTTGAAGCTCCATTTTCCTAGTTGACAGATGTCCAAATAGATTCTTATTATTTATTTTGAAGCTGGTGGTCACTGTGCTGGACGGACGAACCGTTTGTTTGCGGTTACGATTTGCTGAAGTAAGAATTTCATTGTACAGGGAAACACGTTTCCAGACTGTGCTCATGACAAGAAACACTTTGAATCTTGATACCGCTGTGCAAAACTTCTTCAAATTTCTTTTTTTTCCTGTAATACATGTATGATAAAACAGCCGTAAAGCGATGGCCTTGCGTGGGTTCACACAGCAGGTGCTCCCAGATGCCAGTGGGCGATTTGAAAGAGGAACGCTGGAAGCTAAAGTTGTAGATTTGCTAAATTTGTGTGTGTGTGTGTGTGTGTGTGTGTGTGTGTGTGTGTGTGTGTGTGTGTGTGTGTGTGTGTGGTGTGACACGGGAGTGAAAATAGCCACTCGCCCCCCGCAGCCTTGGGGC
>CAAKHD010007280.1:55951-72019 GCA_901007705.1 Fistularia tabacaria
TTTCTGTGTGTGTGTGTGTGTGTGTGTGTGTGTGTGTGTGTGTGTGTGTGTGTGTGTGTGTGTGTGTGTGTGTGTGTGTGTGTGTGTGTGTCTGTCGAGCATGTCGGTGCTTGTGCGCCGCACACACACCCGTATCCATCAGCTGACCTAGCGACTGCCGGGCAACTGCAGTCACGTGGCCGGTCAGCTGCAGCGGATTGTGACTGTTGTTTCAAAACCTTCGTCTTTGTCCAATATTCCGCTCCCATGTCGTCCAGGTAACCGTGTACGAGGAAAGCGCTGCTAATGTTTACACCGGAGAGGAGTCGCTCGCGGGGCGAAATACACAAATCTGATTGTTCATTTGATGTGATGCAACAGTTGTGTGTCTATGTGTGTGTGTTCTGCATGTCAGTTGCGTCAGTAAATTTCCTGATTTGAATCATGGCGGCATGGAGGCCTATCTGTGTCATGTTTGTGTCTCTCTATGACGTGAGGATGAGAGGGTGAATTGTTGTGTCTCTGACGTCAAAATGAGAGAGTTGATTTGTTTACGTCACACGTGATGTGTGAACGGTTGCATGTCTCTTTATCATGTGTGAATTAGAGCGTGCATGTGACCCACAATTATGAATCATAAATGAATAAATCAGGGTTTTCCAAAGGTCATTCAAAAGTCTTAAAAGTAATCAAATAGATTTTGAAGCATAAAATTCAATGTCGAGAGGCATTCAAATTTAAATACACTTGATGGGAAAAAGCATTGTTATTCGCAATATAATTTGATCAGGCTATATGAACCTTTAACAATTTTTTTATCAGAGTAGTCTGATGATCGGCGATGATTGAAAAGCGGAATCCTTGAATTGGCTATTGCTTCTGACGGTGCACAAAGTTACACCACCAGAGTTGGAGCAAAAAGGACACAAACTAAGAAATGTGCACTAATAATCATCCACAAAGTTAAATCCATGTGGTTCTTTAGTCCCATTGTCACTTAGAAGGTCATATGCACACATCTGCTACTGGGCGAAATCTATTCAAGATGTAAATGATTGGATTTAATTTTAAATAAACGTCCAGTTGGACATGGGCATTAAAGTAGTTGCATTAAAGAGCATTTATCAAGATTAGTGGATACCTGCAGAAACCCTGTAAATGAATCTTCTCCCTGCCATTTTTGCAGTTTTATCAAGTTCTGTATCAATGACTTCATTGATCATTCACATCAAGAAGGTGTTGTTTAACCTCCATCGAAGTATTTTATAATTATCACAAGGTTTGGCCAATGAACATCCTCCTAGCATCATGGGTGCTGCGTACGCCCTACAAGATCCATCCGCAGGTAGTTCTCCATGGGACGTAACATTTGTTGAAGTCATTACTTGGACGCCACACGGTTTCTACTTTTCCCAGAAAAGCAGCCACGGCAGAAGGTGCCGGAAACTAACTTTTCGTTTTTTTTCCGCCCTTTGCCAGGAGACAGGTTCCTCCCGGCCCAGACTCAAAGCGCCGTTTCAAACAAAAGGGATCGACAGCGGATGCTGTAAACGTTGTCACATGGTCCGTAACACCTCAGAAAACTGCTTTTAATTTGGAGTTTTGAGTTTTTACGACCGCCGCGGAAACTTTGTGTTTCATGATCGGATTTGCAACTTTCTCCGTGTTTGCGTCTTCGATGGAGAGTCTATAAGAATGGGTAAAAACACAGGGAGCAGGGGGGATTCTCACCAAGAAAAAGAAACATACATCCCGTATGATATGACACCAGAAGCAAGCTAGCTGCAAGAATCCTAGATTTATTTAAAAGAAATAGCTCCTGAAATATAATAAAACTTCCACAATTTTTTTTTCCACATGCGAACAGGCGTACTTTGGGCGGGAGCCAAAATCATCACCATCAATTACCACCAATTCGAACAAACACGTCGCTAATAATGCGTTAAAAAAAAAAAAACAGTCGAGGACGAGATGACGCACCCTGTCTTGGCCCGGAGCCGCCGAGACTGAAAGGTTAATTAAAAATAACACTGTTGATTCAAGCGCTGCCAATATTTGCTTTTACAAGACTAGGTGTGCTTCTTACTCTCTGAGCCTTTGCGATTTCAATCTGGAAACTAACCTCCTGTATTTTATGGGAGTTCCATCGCCCGTCACCGTTTTAAAGAAGCGCTTAGTCAAAAAATGCCATACCCCTTTTTTTTTTTTCCTGGGCTGAAGCTGTCAGATTCACAGATGAACCCTGGAAACCGCGTTGACTGGATGCGAGAGTTTGCAACCCCGTGCCAACTCACACACTCTGGTGTAACTCATACTCGGCCTCGGCGGCTAAATGTAAATTGAAGAGCTGCCACAGTATTATGAGCTCTCGAGTTTACACACACACGCACACACACACACACACACACACACACACACACACACACACACTCATGCACACACACTCGGCCTTTCAGAAAGATGACTTCACAGCATCGAAAGCTGACCAAACTTGATCCCCGGGCCGCTCTGCCACAATGGCAGCCTTTGACGTGTCTGACTCACACACTCGAACATCTCCTCGGCCTCCCGTCAGTCTGATTCCTCCTCGAATCTCAAAAACTTCAGAGTCTCCGTGTTTTACATCCGTCAGGAATCAGGATGAAATTGAAATGTTATTTTTGTCAGGACCGGATAAGCCTTTGTTGCCACGAGAACAGGCAGAACCCGAGGGGCTGTCTAACTCTTGGTTCCGACGCAAGGAACACGAAACTTATTCGACACATCTGGAAGACCGGTTGTGTCACATGCGATTATTTATATTTCAGGCGAAAAAGAAAAGTTCCTCGATCAGACCGCGGATCGGATTTCAGGAACGCGCGCCAGTTAATCGCCGGCTAACGACTTGACCGGCATGTTGGTTATTTTGCCCAGAATAGGCCGCTGGGGGTCACACCTCCGCCTCGTCACTTACTCCCTTCTTTCCATCACTCTACCCGCACCGATGCTTGAACTCTGCTTAGATGGAGTGACATCATGCTTCAAACACGTCCTGCCTTCTCCCCTCCTTTGCTTTATATTTCTCTCTCGAAACTTTTCCCGCCTCAAGGAGCTACCGCGTAGAGAGACCAGCGTTCAAAGTTCGGTCGGCGGGTTCAAGGGACTGATAACTCGGGCTGCTGTCCAAACGAGTAATAAAACCATAAACTGCGCTCCGTCCCCGAGCCTCTCTGCAGATGTTTCCCTCTCCGGAACGACACTCGACTACCCAAAGATAGATTTTTATGATTTGTTGAGATTTGGGTATGCTGATATTTTGGCTGCAGTTGAGCCGCAGCTGCAGATCTGCCGCGATGTCATGTTGTTGCACAAACCAATCATATGTCGCACCCCGTAGTATTGCTATCTGTCCGTGTTTGTGTGTCTTTGGGCGACACGGCCACGCGTGGGTTCACCTCTGCTAAGGTTTCTGGTCCAATGCCAGGGACGGACAACAGCCTCTCATTGTGAAAACTGCTCGCTCTCTACCCCGCCCTTCGCGGGTTCTTGGTTCCAAAGTCCAAAAACATGCAGAAGACGACAGTTGTGTGTCATTTGTTAATTTTTCATAATATTGAAAACCTGACGGGCCATAACATAACTTTGGACTGTTGGTTTTGTTAGATATATTTTGACTGATAGTAAACAATTGAATTGTTTGTGTCACGGCTAGCAGGAAAGGTGTTTATTTTTATTGCCGGCATTTCATTTGTGCCAATCGCAGGTAAACCACGCAGTTCATGAGATAGAGTAGATCATTCATGTCGTCCCAATCCGCCCCCACTGTTTCCATGACATCACTACTCCCTCCAATCATAGTGGGGTGTTTCTCTCCGAGGCGCACTTTTGTCCAGCCGTGTGTAAATCTTTCAAAGAAAATAGACAGCGGTTATTGGGGAGGAGCGCCGTCGTCACAGAGAGCGCCAGAGGCGTCCATTAGTTGATTGTCCCGATGTGTTGATAAGCGGAGCGGCAGCCTGCATGGCCACAACCCTAAATCCCCCCCTATCCCTTAAGCAGCAAGCTGACCATCTGTTCCAGGCGCCGGGCCCTCGGTCAATGCCTGAACACACACACACACACACACACACACACACACACACACACACACACACACACACTACATGCACATAAATTGACTACAGTCACTTTAATACTTGTCTCAGGCCACATTGGTATGGAATCAGCCTCATGCGGAGGGATTGAGTGTTCCGTGTGTGTATGTGTGTGCGCGTGTGCGTGCGTGCGTTCGTGCGTTCGTGCGCGTGCGGGTATAGCCCGCTGTTTATGTTCATGAAAGGGTGAAGTCCCGGCCGCGCTGTGCCTGCACGGGAACACGATAGCATCAACGTCGCTAAGGCGACGCGTGGTGACAGGAAACAACCCAGAAGGGGCCAGGGTTTTGTTTTTTTTAATTTAATTTTTTTTTTTTTTATCAGCCCCTGGCACCAGGCGCGTGCTTCTCCCACCTTGAGCACTGACTCTCCATGTGCTTTTTCCCCGCCTCTTGTTTTTCCTTTTTTTTTTCTTCACGCTCTGATTTGGGGGCAGCTTCGCTGTGGATACAGAGGTCTGCGATCTATTTCACATTTCAGCTAATGATACCAGGGTGCATGAGTAGGAATCAATATAGTCCACCAGTGGGAGCAGCTTGCCAGTTGTAATGACATCAGTTTATTTTATTTTTTTACACACCAGTGAAGAAGAAGTCAATCATTAACTGGCTCCGATACCCAAGGGCATGTCCACACCTGCTAACAGATTCTTCAAATCACACCCTGTGAAAATCAGCTGCTGCCACTTATTCGCGCCACCCCATGTGGGAACCCTCACACAAACTCACACTCATGACTGTGATTGTAAAGAGAGGGCAAAGGTTTGTGACCATATAGCACGCGCTAGGTAATGACGGGACTTGACGTGGTCTGGTTGAGGGAAGACACTCAAAACTCAAAATGAGCCACAGGCCGTCGCCGTTGACAGCTTTCAGCAGCCAAATGACGGAGACTTGTGTTTCCTCATTTGTCCTAATAACAGGCCAAAAAAAACAAACTTTAGTCAACTTAGCAGCAAAAAAAAAAAAAACATGGCCTCGCCCTTGAGCAACGCTGAGACGAATCAAGCCCGGACTGCGGCGGAAGAACATTGCACCCCTCTGTTCTCTTTGGCCCCCGGCAAAACGGCATGAGAAATAGTGTGTGAGGTTGCCCCCCGAAGTGTGTGTGTGTGTGTGTGTGTGTGTGTGTGTGTGTGTGTGTGTGTGTGTGTGTGTGTGTGTGTGTGTGTTACACATCGGTTTGTCTGTAAGTCCAGCGACTGGCAACCGCAGCTCGAGCATCCACCTTTGGCAAACTTTGAAAACTCAGTAACTGGTGCTTTTCTATTCAGTTAAACAGCAACAGCATATTTAAAAAAAAAAAAAAAAGATGAAATCCCGCCCGACACTATATCGAATCAATTCACTCGCATAACAAATCCTTCTGTGCTACTGAAAAAGAGACCCCTCTGCAGTTTGGTCAGCTGCAAAGTCACTCCATCCCTCTCTTTCCCCGGCCACTCACCCCATGATGTCCGTCTGCTGTGTATTAAAGAGGAAACTTGTGAATGGCGTGATTGTGTATTCAGCAGAGAGGACGGCAGCTGCTGGTCTCAGCTTTTGGGGAGAGATTTACGCGCGTGTGCTCAAGTCTGCGCGCGTGCACGCGTGTTAATGTTAATCCTGCAGATCCTGATGACTTATCCTACATGACCGTGCATGTCGGGTTACGGCAAAATAATTTGGCCTGTTCGCAGATGACGTAACAGCAAAGGAGATGTTTTGTTTTTTTTTGTTATTTTTTGAGCTGGTTGCTTCCCACTGACTGTTACGAGTGTTTGATGGTTCCTTTCCCCCCTGCCCTCTTCTCTTGCAGCGGTAATGTCTTGAAAACGCGGCCCGCTGCAGCCCAGTGAAGCTGAAGTGCCGGTGCCTTGGCGGCTGCCGATGGGAGCCCCTGCTCCGCCATGAGTGCTCGGGATGGCGTTGGCAGCATGGGCACTCTGGGTCGACGGCAGCGCTTCGAGAACACGGAGTTCACCGTGCGGATCTACCCGGGCGCCCTCGCTGAGGGCACCATCTACTGCCCCATCAGCGCCCGCAAGACCACCTCTGCCGCCGAGGCCATCGAGCGCGTCATCGAGCGCCTCCAGCTGGACCGGACCAAATGCTACGTCCTGGCCGAGGTGAAGGAATTCGGGGGAGAAGAATGGATCTTGAATCCAAGCGACTGCCCTGTGCAGAGGATGATGCTGTGGCCCCGCGTGGCGCTGGAGCACCGCCCGCTGTCGGGCGGGGAGGATTACCGCTTCCTTCTACGGCTCAAGAACCTGGATGGCTCCATCCACTACGGCGGCAGCCTCCAGATGTGGCTGCAGGTCACCGAGGAGCGCAGGCGCATGGTGGAACGCGGCCTGCTGCCGCAGCCCGAGTCCCAAGGGGATCACGCGGATCTGTGCTGCCTGCCGGAGCTCAACGAGCGCTCGCTGCTGGACAACCTGCGCTCACGCTTCCTCCAGGAGAAGATCTACACCTACGTCGGAAGCATCCTCATCGTCATCAACCCCTTCAAGTTCCTGCCCATATACAATCCCAAGTATGTGAAGATGTATGATAATCATACACTGGGAGAGCTGGAGCCGCACATTTACGCGGTGGCGGATGTGGCGTACCACGCCATGCTGCAGAGACAGAGGAACCAGTGCATCGTCATATCCGGGGAGAGCGGCTCCGGCAAGACGCAGAGCACAAACTTCCTGATTCATCACCTGACGGCCCTCAGCCAGAAGGGTTTTGCCAGCGGGGTGGAGCAGATCATCCTGGGAGCAGGACCAGTGCTGGAGGTAAGGAAGCAGCATCTGAATTCTCGACGCTCATAAACACATGGAACCTTAAGCGGCTGCTTCAACTTGGATGTTTTCCAAGATATGAGCTGTTGCTCAGTTGATTTTCTTGCTTTGTGATATGATCTGAGTTACAAGCGAGCGGCATGAGTGCCTGACACCAATGTGGCCGTCGCTGTCTGTTTAAAATAAAATAAAAATTCTGACACGCTGCCCGCCACTAGGTAGCCCAGCGGAAATCAAGGAAAAACACTTGCGAGGTTCACGTGCCGCCGACTTGTCCGTGAAGAAATGGAGAAGTTGTCGTTGGTGAAATAGCGTGACCAAGATTATCGTCTGTGAAAAGGCATGAGACGTTAACGAGGGATTCGGTGCAGCAGACAGCGGGAACGTCGACGGACGAGGCATCAGAAGAGGCATTGAAAAGCAATCAATTTAAAAAGAGGACCGGCATTCACTCCGTCACTAAATTAATTTAGCGATAAAGTGTAGCACATTGTGCAAGTTCCATTTCGCAACACATTGTAGCATTAAGTGTGTAGACAGTTTAAGTGGTGGAGCACGTAATGAGAAACCCAACCTCATCTGCCAACAAATTTGTATTTTCTTTACATTGTCCCTCTTGTCTTTTATTATGTATTGGTTTCTAAAGTACATTTTTCTTATTTCAAACCACATTCCAAAAGTGGGGGGTCTGAAACGGATTCATCGGGTTTCAGTTAATTTTAATGGGGTAATATAATGTGATATACGAGTAAATTGAGCTATAAGCTCGGCCACGGAACAAATCAATCCTGTAAGTCACGGCTTTACTGTATATAAATGTATACACTGTATGCTAGATGTTACTGCAGGAGTCCCACTGCCATGTTCCGCCCGGCTCCCCTTGACGCGAGACTCTCGTTGGATGGTGAAAATGAGTTACACAACACCGCTTATCCCGTCGCTGTCTCCGCGGTCGGCCCTTTGTCTGCCCCACACACACACACACTCGAGTCCAGCTGTGCGCCGATTATGCCGCGCACACAGGAGCCCTCTCTCTCTCCCCGCCGGCGGCCTATCAGCTGCGGGTCCATGTTTTTGTACACACTGAAATGCACTGTTTCATTACAGACGTTGTCGAAAGCCACAGAGGAGAGGGATTCTTTTTTAAGAATCCCTCTCAAAACATTCTACTCATATTCTGTTTCTTCAGGGACATGTCGCGTATATGTGCAAGCGAACGCTCGTGCAACTTTATAGCCGCTCATTGTCCCCCCCCCCCTCGCTTGTCCCCCATCGTTGACCGAATTCCTCAAGGTTGTGTAACAACACCCTTAAGCTCTGTGCACAATGCAGTCGGCCAGGAAGGCGGGACGTGATCGCGTATTGTCAAGAGACTCAGCGCTCTTTGTAAAGAGGACGTATCGCCGTCACCCGATCGCCACCTGTTTGTGCTATCGGGCCTCAGAGAACTTGGCAGCCCTCCGAGAAATGCAGGTTGCTTCCTGTCGCAACCTGGGAGGAAAACACCAATAAAAGAACTTGGTACTCACTGGCCGAAAATCACTGGGTACTTCGAGATTAACAGCCACGGCGTGCAGCATTACGTGGGTTTTCTTTTGCTGATGCAAAGTCTTCCATGGCGGCCTCGGGGACAAGTTCAAAGGTAGCTGGTAAACAAGTAGCGAGGCAGCGTGTTTTATTGTCCACGCTTTAGTAAACAGGGCTCCCAGGAATGCCATTCATCGGCGCGTACCCAGAGTTAATGTGTAATCAGAAAGGGTTAATCGTCAAACACAGAGACACGGCCAAGTACCTCTAAGTGTGTGGGCGCAGCCATTAATTGTTTGCTCAGTGAGATTGTTTATCTGCCCGTTGGCGGCCAGTGCCAAGGCAGAGCAGGGCTACTCCTGCGGCGGCGGTGGTGGGAGCGGGCAGTGGGTGGGGCTCCGCCACCCATGGTTCGTCTCTGACACGACACAGTGTGCTGTACTGCTCTTAAAGGAAACAGGATTCAAATTTGACCTCTGACCCGAACCGCCGGTTTCAACCACCAGTCTCTTGAAGAAGAAAAAGACTGCAGATGAGGTACATCCTCTGCGGGCAGCTGTGGCTCAGTTGGTGCATCCCCTCCGATCGGAAGTTCTGCGATTCCATCCCCAGCACTTCTTGTCTGCATGTCTCCTTGGACAAGACCATGAACCCCGAGCTGCTTCCGATGGCCTGGTTAGCCTGATTAGCATCCCTTCCAATCCCAGGTTCAGCGGTTCTATCCCCAGCCCTTCTTGTCTGCATGTCAAAGTCTCCGTTGGCAAGTATCTGAACCCCAAGTTGCCCCCAATGTTTAACGCCTTGCATGGTGGCTCTGCCGCCATCGGAGTGTGTGTGTTAGTGTGTGTGTGAAGGGTTGAATACTATCCAGCTCAAAGCACTTTGAAACCGCAAGGTGTGAAGACCACTTACAATTTGGCATCAGGCAACCTATGTCAGTGGTTCTCCCCTTTGCATATGTACTGTAGACCACTTGTTTGGCCTTTTTCTCCTGAAAGGCATTGTGTGTCTGAATCCATGTCAAGATATTTGTGTGGTGTCAGGATCAGGTTACAGCCTAGATGTATCTAAGTCGGGTGATACAGCTTTACGCCATGTGAGAAGGTCCACATTTTCTAAAAAGTTGGAGTTTTCAAAATGAATTATGACTTGCATCTTGTGATTTCAGCGCAGCGGTTAGCACTTATGCAAACAGGTCTCTAGTTTGATTCTGACAGGGGGCGTTTTGGGGAGTTTGCATGTTTCCCTTGTCTGCTTGGTTTCTTCAGGTCTCCTCCTGTAGGATGCATTCCCTCATTTTTGGAGAAAAAAAAGACACGTGTGATCATTAACTGGCCCAAATTTGAGGGAGTTTAGTAAGGACTAAATCACAGAAATGTGGTGCACTTTATATGCAATGCAGTTTTTCTAAAGTGTTTCTCTTATTTAACTGGCACCTCAAGTGTTTGAAAATAGGAGCATTTTTTCCCCAAAGGCGTCGTCACCCCGAAGCGAGACCGGTTTTAGTCCGTCAGCCGCCGGGGAACTCGCCCTCGGGAGGAATGAGACAAGACTGTTTTCATAGTCTTGATAGAGGATGTCGTTTACTCAAGATCCTTTTTTTTTAACTTGGGAACCAGCCAACGACTGCGTCTCCGGAGCGCGCCGAGGTCCTGACAAACCCTGTCTCTTCAAGTGCTTCATCTCCAAAAGCGTTTGACGATGTTGAAAAGCACGGGCCCTAAAGAGCGCGCTCTCCCCTTGTCTGAACTCCCCTGGTTTTATGTTAAGGAGCCGACGCACTGTGATTCGACTTGTCCTCACCTTCAACAACCTCTGAACTCCAGCCGACCCCGTGGGATGAAGACAACTGCAAGCAGGAGGCGTACTGTACACGAGGCCATGGGAAAAAAAAAATCACCTGATTTCAGTTCGAAGCTTATTTGTCATTCCAGAGATTGTTTACCTACTTCTTCTCGATATGACTCCAAAAGCCCTAAATTCCAGTGACTACACACGTTCACAATGGAATGTACATAGATATTTAGCGCTTGTTCTTTGGTCACCCTGTTTCCGAGACTTATAGCGTCGAGAAAGTTTTCGCCCGCCGGCACTTTCGGCTTCCATCTACCTGAGTCGCGTCAAAACTGCAGGTTATCCTATTGAAGGATAGCGTCTCGAAGACATCGGGCAGTTCCCATTGACACAGGAAGCCATCAGAGTTCAACAAGTGTTTCTTTCCTATTCTAATTCTTCCTGGAGGCAGGCCACCGTCACGTCATATACTACCTGACCAGAAGTCCATCTCATCGAGTATGTGGTCAGCTCGTGGCAGATTTGAGGTGGTTTATTTCTGTATCACTTCCATCACTATCTGTCCTCTGTACACGTTCAAACCATCTCAGTCTCAGTCTGAGTTTATGTCTTAAACATCTAGCACATGCTGTCTCTTTGGTGGATTTCAAATCCCTCCTAAGTCTTTAAATTCATGTAAATCCTGAATGAACAGTTAATCAGCATTAAAGTGAATAGAAGACTCCAACATCTTGTTTTTTTCATGTCTGAGAAAACCCACTTTTTCCCCAGCTCAGCCGTTTTCACTTCTCCTCAGGGTTGAGAGGAAAGGGACAATGACAGCATGTCCCGCAACTGTTGACGGCGAGTATAATAATGTATACTTTATTATTCCCTCGTGGGGAAATTCGTTCTCTGCATTTAACCCATCATGACTGAACCATGAACAGTTGGCTGCCGTCTGCCAGCGCCAGGGGAGCAGTTGGGGGTTCAGTGTCTTGCTCAACAACACTTCGACAAAGTTCCAAACACGATCGCTCTACTTCCTACACTACGCCGCCCCTATGAGTGCACATCATATCACCGCCGCCCAAAGACACCCACGTTCTTGACTTTGATGAACGCTGGAGTCTGAAGACAGTAGAACCGGCCATTTAACCGAAAATAAAATGGACCAGAATCCAAAAGGAAGAGTCTCGAAGCAACCCTCGTCTCACTTTTGTTCTCATTCACGCCAGTGCCTTTGGTCAGTACTTCCACCAGCTTGTCCTTCGAATGAACTTCCTCCTGAACATATCGTCTTCTACTTTCGCCATGTGGCTTTAAAACAACAGGCCCTCAACCCAAGCAGTTTACACCTTCTGGAACGTTGGTAGGAATTCCCCGTCATTTTTTTTTTTATCAGGTCCAACTCACAATGGTTGCTGGTACGGGTCATTGTTATGTCAAACTTATCTGATCAAATTCTCAACCAAGCAGTCGGGTTTGTTTTTTTCCCCTCTAAGTATTTATATTTTGTGCATGTCAGGGACCTGCGGAGCTCGTTGGCCAACTGAGTGCTGGAGCTCCCGTCGTGCCCCCCGCCCCCTGGCCCTCCCCATCCCCCTTAGCTACAAGCCAACAGAAACATTCTCAGGATGGGTCACCCCAGGTCGGTGGTTTCGCCATTCAGCATCTTCTTCGCCGTTTTCTCGGCACAGAGTCTCACAGGGGCTCAGCGCGCTTTGACGGACCTCCCTTGCCGACGGGACGGGCGTGGTCGAGAGATTTACCAGGGCGAAACGAACTTAGGGGGTTGACGGAGTACCGACTGTTCACCGTCCCCTCGGCTTCGGAAGTGAAATTACAGAGTTGCACGTTCTATCGGGGTGTAAGCTAGGGGGTTAAAAGTCCAATGCCGGATAGCGCAAATGCTTACACAGTGGGAGCCTCAAAGGGCATGCGGGCGGCTGGAAGATGTCACACCACTGGGACAAGGGCAGGCGTGTGTTCCTTTGTGAGGCGGCAACCAGTTTGGCGGGAATCTTGCCCAGGATTGTTTTTTCAGTAACTCAGCTTGTAATGTCACTTGGAAACGGCTTATATGTATATCAGCAACGCTTCATCCTACTTTCTGAGAGATCCGACCCAGTCTTGCAGATCATTTGGAATACTAAGCTGACATCCGTTTGTATGACCTTGTACCTTCGTCATGTTAGGCCTCATAGGATCAGACTACGAACCTCACATTTCTTACCCAGATACAACCTTGACCCAAATCCTCCCCGCCGCGGAATGATGGTTGCATAACATCCCACCCTATGGATGGATTTGTTCTGCAACAGGTCAGTTAGTTTGATGGTAACCAGGAACTGGCGTTTTACTCAAGGTTGTCTAGCACGGACACCGAATGTCTAAGTATAGATTCGTAATATCTTTTCCAAAACATTGAAGGAATGCGGTTTGTCTCGTGCCGTGCCAAGACTCAGACTCGCTCTGCCTTTGATCGTACGCAATAATTGCAAACAATAATAGCTGCTGGCCTTCTATTGCGCGTTCCGACGCTGCGTGTGTGCCTGCGTGTGTGCGTGCGTGCGCGCGCGCGCACACACACACACACCTTCCCTGCTGTTAGTGACTCTTGAAATGAAACAGCCAAGTTGCGCTTTTGAAACGCAGGAAGTGGATGATTCACACCGCATGTCACTCATCCCCGAACAGGAAAGGGCGGATCGGTGGAACGTGTTCGCTTTAGCCTTAAGTTGGAAGGGGAATTTTTTTGGGGGGGGGTTGGAGTATTTGACGACGTTACATCGAGGAATAATCCGAAGAGAGGGGGTCTTATTTCTCTCTGTCAGCTGACCGCATTGTCGCTACCGGATTGTGTACTTCAACCCCAGCAGGGGATCCCTGTCACTCGGACGCGCTGAAATATGCCAAACAGTCATACGACACCCCAGTGACTCATGCCGCGCTCCCGGATGAAAGAAATGTTTCTGTAGCGAGTCCTCGCCGGCCGATACCAAGGAGAGCTATTTTTTAACCCCCTCTCCAAAAAACTGCAACGTGAACGCTGTGTCCACTGACGGGAACCAGAGAATACGCTGTTCCTGTTTCTGTTCTTTCGATTCATTTGAAAGGGGAAAAAAAAAACGATACAGCTCCGACTGGCTGTATTGGATAAAAGGTCAAAGGTCAACCAGATATTTGGCGGCGGCCAACAAGCAGGAGTTTTTGGCTGCTGCTGAAGCCGCTGCTGTGTCTCGGCGGACCCACAGAGCCCACTTTTCATCAGCTGCCCCACAATGTGGCCGCCTGTGTCCGCTCAAAGGCCTTTCATTTTGCTGCTGCAGTAGGCCACTGTGTGCAGGTGCACAGTCAGCCCACACACACACACACACACACACACACACACACACACACACACACACACACACACACACACACGTGAGAGCTAGCACACAAGCTCTCGCTGTGGAAACATCTGCAAAGACTACACCTGCACTGTTCGGGACGTGAACCTCATTGCTTTAGATCCACCCACAGTTGAATTTTAATTTATTTTTGGGTGTATCTGTCTTTTATTTTCTGTTTGGTGGTCGCGCACCCTCCGTCCCCCCAGCTGGAAAGCCTCGCTGGCTTGTTTTTTTGTTTATGCAACGGGGGGGGGGACAAAAAAAAACAAGATTCCTGGACTGATCAAACAAAAACTAAATTGAATTCTCTCTTTCGTGTCTCGTTTTATTTTTTCCAAAACACACACACACACACACACACACACACACACACACACACACACACACACACACACACGCTCTATCCCCCTCTCAATTGCTTTCACTCAGGCCATCTGGATCTAGCGAGAATTTGAGCCCCTCCCGTCACCCCTTTTTCTTTAAGGCAAAGTCACTAAAGTTCCTGCTACAGAGGCTTTTAACTGAAAATAAACATTAATAGTTTGATGCTGTTTATTTTGTTTGTCTAGTTTCTGTTTTACTATTAGGTCTTCAATCGATAATTTGAATAAGTATCGAAATCAACCCCTTTTTTTCCCCCCCAAGTTGTAAGACAGGTGGCCGCCCCCGTTCGGCTCATTCAGGAATGCACATAATCATACGTGGAATAAATAGAGATAAGAAGTGGCCCCGGGCCCTGACCAGTATCTGCTGAAAATGAAATGATCGGGTTTCCTTTGTCTGCCGAATGCTCTCTCTCTCTCCTTTGGACCTGGGCAGTGGCCCACATGTATTTAGCAGGTTAGCTTGTCTGCGCTTTCTTGCTATGACTGAAGGCTGCTGCTGAGAGGCTTTGCTCGGAGTGATCATGGAACTCTGGTCGGCGTAGAGGTCTAAGCATACTGCTGACCTTTGGGGACGTCGTTTCAGCCAATTATAATGTTTGACAACACTTTGTGACAATGTTGACGCACCTCCGACTGACTTGTATCGACAGCGTTTTTTGATATTGATGGAAAAAATAGGAAAATTAATTCACTTGTCTTTGGTCATGTTACTCCTCCAGCTTTTATAAAAGTATTTACACTCGGAATATTCTTTGCTTTTACTCTCTGAAGAATCTGAAAATCAAATTAATGTTAACTCTCCGGCAAGAGCAGACCCGAAGACACCCTTATTGTCCAAATGTCGAAAGTTATGTGACTTGAAAGATGGCTGATGCCCGAAACAGATGAAGCCCCCCTCCCCCCATCCACCTATCAAACCCAACGGAGGCCCAGGCTACTAGCTTACCGTGAAGCGTGATTACAAAGCATGGAGGAATTGAGCTGGTCGGATTAAGTAATAACTGACCAATTAATCCCAGTCAAAACGTGGATGGCACCATTTTAAATCGGGCGGTCGGACAACCGACACTTGACTTTTGTAATGGAAGGCTCCTCAGGTGTCTTGCGAAACCAAGTCCCCCTCCGACATCGGGGAAGGGCGCGAAAAGCGTCTCTACTCCCCCAACTCGACCCGAGATTGGACGCTGTCCCGTCGGCCGTGTCCCTCAGCTCTGACTAAGTGGATTGACCTCCTTTCTGCTATGACCATGTGGTATTAGCTTTAGCGTATTGATCGCGCTAAGTCACGGGCGTCACCTGGCCACACCGTCCCCGCCTTCCCCCTCCGCTGGTAGCGGCTCGGCTAATGCTTTACACGTGGCTTACATTCGGGGGTGCGCTTTCAAGACAAGACCACCTGTTCAGACTTTGTGGACGGCGCTTTACTGACTTGACCCGGGCGTCGGCCAATGCACGTGGGTCAGGTTCTAGTGCTCATATTTTCCGAAACCCCATACTTGTATCTGTTGTGTTGACAGAGCTCTCTGCTACTACTAAGGACACGCCGTGTGACGAATGGCGGCAGGAGTCGAGTGATTTAAGGGCGTTCTTCGGGCAGACGCCTGGCAACACTGGACGGGAACGGGAAGAACTAAATGTTTATGTCCTGAGGACAGGCGGGATAAAACACCCCATGAAACTACCAAACCGAATAAATGTTAAAATTGCGCAGGCTCCTAATGCAGCTGTGCTCCTTATAGCCATGTCCAAATTTGGTCAATTTATCTATTTATTTATTTATTTTCCCATAAAATTGAATTTTTTTTATTTATTTATTTTTTTTTTAATGTGTGGGGGCGGAAGAAAAAAATTCCAAGACTAATAAATCCCCTTGCGTACCAAATAAAGAAGTCATTGGATTATTCAAATCTATTTTTTGTGAACATCTATATTATCGAAGGCATGAGAACTGCATCTATGAGGGAAGCAACTCCAAGAGAATTACCCTTTTTTTTTTTTTTTTTTCTTTTAGTCATCTCATACAAGTAGCTGCTGAAAAAAAGAAAGAAAAAAGTCCTGCATCTTCAAGTCAAACAACACTCAGTGTCGGCACTTCTGGAATCACT
>CAAKHD010007280.1:72039-83556 GCA_901007705.1 Fistularia tabacaria
CCGACGCTCTTCCGATCTCAGCCTTCGGGATATCCACTGCTTCAGTTTCGTAACTCCAAATGTTATCAGGAAAAGTTGATTAGAATTGGGTTGAAATTAGATTTGAATGGGAAAAAATGGATTTTAATGGATCTCAATTTGTCGTCATAGGCTTCAGCTTTTTTATCCAGATGGTCCCGGTTCGAGTGTTAAATCATGGTTTCAGATATAAACATGGAAACACTGCAGAAACCTTGAGCGCGGGGGTTAAAATCTCCTCGGGGCCGAGGACTCGCCAAAGCCGGTCAGATCATTCGCTGTCGGCCTCGCGTTTTCTCGACCTCGGAGTGTGTCTGGAAGGAACGGGGCCGAAAACCTTTCGATAAAAGCGCATTATGGCTGGATGCGCTCTCCCTTTCTGCGAAAAATCTTCTGAAGTGGGATGTGACCGCCTTGTTTTCCAGGACCCCCCCCCTCCATCTCCCCTCCCATCCCGCCTCTCAGTCCTACATTCCATTTACTGTATGGCGGCCAGATTTGGGAAGTGTCTCTCCGCACCTCCCGCATTTCCTCTCCCCCAGCCAGCCTCTGGACAGTTTCTACTCCTCCTGCTTCACGTCACGCCCGTCTACTCACCATTTCCTGTGGCCGCGTCGACCGACCCCACCCCTTACCCCGAAACTGCCTTCACGCCGAGACTTCACAAGGTTCGGGCACGAAGGCTGATAGTGGCCCCTGAATAAGGGTTTTGTGCAGCCCTCAGATCCATTCAGTGAGATACCAAAGACAGTGACGTGCTGTCAGGGGAGGCAGGTGAGGCAGAGCTGTCAAAATGAAAAAAAAAAAAAAAAATTCACATTTTTCCTGCAATCTTACTCATAATTATATTTTCTGTATAATTCCAATCTTTTTTTAAATGTTCTCAAGTACAATTACCCGAATTTGCGCAATTCCTGATCAAATGCAAGCCAACATGCGGTAGCCGAGCTCACCTTTGCACACGCTGTCCCTTACAAACTGGGCTGTGTGGCACGTGCTTGTTTTCTGTGTCTCAGCATGTCCCCTATAGAATGTTTTTCGAAAGATTTATTATATTTGTATGTACACCACGACTTTCTACAACCTGCGTAATGTCTTTAGCGTAAGTGTGTGATACAATTCTTGTCGCTGATCGGATATAAGCTGTAGAGAAAAGTCATGAGGTTAGGCAGACAATACTGTGCCTCACCTGGAGGAAGCGTATGTGAGTTGGCAGGTGTGAGACACGGCTGTCCTCCTTCTATAAGCAATTTAGAATAGAATAAATAAGATACATTCAAAAATACAAGGAGGCCTTTTACAACAAAGTAACAGCTTTTCGTGGAGAAGTATATGCCCGTGGACGTCATACAGAAACAAAGAAAAGACCACAAATTGTTTTGAGTTTTATAAAAAATGAGATGAGATTATCAGGAATAAGAAACTCTTCCGAGTTCTTAGAATTGTAAATATCATTCCAAAGGAAGTCAGTGCCTCAACGGCCATGAACCTCACCACACACCACTGACCAAAAAGCCCGGATCAAGGGTTCCTCATCCAGCCTGGCAATCTCTAACCACTCCAGAACCCCCCACCTGATCCCCCATGAACCCCCCACCACCAGCAACAACACCATATGAGACAAAGCAACACTGAAAGCAGTGATTAGTTCAATGTGCAGAGCAAAGTGTGGGAGTTCTCACCGTCGACACTCACAAGCGTCTGCAGGTACATCACTTCAGGTGTTTCGCTTCCCTCGGTTAACCGCTGCTCGCTGTGCTTGGCTGATTTTTTATTTTTTTAACAGACGTACAGCTAAAACAACCACATCTGATTCGCTAAATGATCATCTGTCACGCAGCTGCAAGAGGCGGGAGATGAGGCTCTCGGGCGCCGCCGCCGCCGCCCAACCTGCGAAAAAAGCTCATATTGACACAAGGTCCTCGAGCGAGTGGGATCGGTGTTTGCTCTCTGAGATAGGACTGTTTTCATAACGGCCGAGCACATTTGCTCAACGCTTGTCAAACACGTCCCAAAAACGGGGGCGGGGGGGTTTAGTCACTAATCACGTTGCGCCACTGCGGAAGCTCGGGAGCTCAGGATTTAAAAAGTCAGTTAGGATATTTTGATTTGTTTGTTTTCCTGACCTTTTGACCCCGTCCCCTTTCTGTAATTGACATCCGGCGGCGACATCAGCTGGAGCTCAAGCGCGTTTGTCTAGGACTGGATACGCTTAGCCTCGAGCGGACTGAGCCCCCGACATTACCGGGAAGGACGTAAATCTCGCTCCCCGGACGCGACCAACCGGCGATGATGTCACTCCACCCCCTCGTCACCGGGAGAAGACTTCATCTCCACCCGATGCTGAGGGCACGGACGGGGGAGGGTGGTGTTTCTTTTTTTTCGAATTTAAAAAGGGATTCTGCGGTGGAACCTATTACATCACCCGAACACGGAGGATTGTAAATCTCAGAAAACCCCCCGTTAAAACCTCCTTTTCAGAAAACCAGACAGTCGGCGTTTTACTCGAAGCTGTCAGAGAAATTCCCCGCTCTCCCCTCAGCCCGCCGAGCCCCTCGGACGCGAGGAAACATTAGACCTTTTATGTGAAACCGCACACGTCCCTCCTCGCCTGGCGGGAACCAGTTGAGTTTATGAAGTGGAGCAGATCTGGTTCTTCTCGGCCCGCCGTTATTACATTTTTTTTTTCTCTCAAAGATGCGAAGAGGAAAGCTGGACATGGACAGGGCTCACCAATTCCTTCTTCTTTTTTTTTTTTAAATCCGATAATCATCAGCCAGTTTTACAAATAAACTCCAGTTTCCAGTGCAGGACTCCGTTTTCAGGTCAGGATTTTTTTTTTTTTAGACGTCCAGTTTGAAAGGCCTGCCTGCCGAAGCCACACCCATGTCTGCAGTGCAGCATTATGCTGGCAGAGACAGTGAATGTGTGTGCGTGTGTGCACGTTGATCGATATGACCGGTGCTCTCGCACTGACTCAGCGCAGGACGCTCGCCCCTCTGTCTTTGCCGCGTCACCCTGATGTCACCTTGGCCGATGGGTTTTTTTTACACCCGGCCTTCCTGCAAAACACCCTGCGGTTTTTTTAGTGCCTTATAAAGGCGTTTATTGGTCGGGCCGAGCGCCCCGTGCACAAAAAGCTCCTCGTTTCTTCTCCCAACCGAGAGGGACGGACGGGTGCCTGTGCTCGAGGAGTGGGCACTCAGCCTGCCAAATATGTCACCCAACAATCAGGGTCTTGTCCCCCCGCTTGGGTTTTGGGGGGGCGGGATGACTCAGCCCGTGGGCCGGGACGGAAAAGGAATGGCACGCTTTCGCGCCTGTTCGGACAACAGCCCCGTCTCCTGACGACGAGTCACACGACTCGGGTTTTACTGCTTCCTTCTAAAAAGTTCTAAGTTCCATATTTCATGATGCGTTCTTGGTGGAAACCCAGTTGAGGCAGAAGGCCGCCGTTCCTGCACCGGTCGCCAGGTGATCGCTCACAGGCGAATGTCGTGTTTCTGTCATCATCTTTAAGGGTCACCGGACAAATGCGTTGTGATCTGAGTGCCATTTAAGTAAAATTCAAGGCTATTTTCGGGTCAGGTTACGGACATGAAAAGATATGTCCGTTTCAAACCTGGTCAAATTTCACTTTCGACACACTTCCACAACGTGGTTGAGTAATGCAGCCACTAGAGGGCAGTGTAGAGCTCACGTCCAAGTTGTGGTGCGGCCATGGCGAATTCCCTGGTCACACCGACGCCATGTTGTCTTCTTCTTCTCTGTTCCTTTCGTCGGTATGCTGGCGCATCCCGCAAACACAGCCCCCCCATTTGCCGCATTCGGCTATGCGTCCACAAGCTTTTCCGAAACCAGAAATTCACGCAGGAAATGAGCGCGGAGGACGAACATCTAGTCATGCAATCGGGTCGGAGGCTTGAGTGGATTTTTTTAAAATCAGGCCACAGGTTGCTGGTGTCTCGTTGACAAAGGCATTTGTTTTTTTTACCCGCTGGAGGAACTGGGTGAAATCCCCGCTGTTCCAGCAGAAGCATGTTTTAGATTTAAATTCCTGGGAATTTTCCTCCTTTTTTTATTTTGCTCTTAAACAACTCGTTCCTTGTTTGTTTGTTTTTTTTTCTCTCTTTTTTTATGGGGGGGGGTATAACAGTCTTGTTTAAAAGGCCATGAAGCATAACATCCTTTCCATATCGGCTAAACACATAATTTAATATAAATTAAGACGTCTCGGCTCCGACGGGAAATGTAGCCCCACGTTTCTTTTTTTCCTCCTTTGAGTAAAGACAGGAGTGGAAATTCCCCAAAACTTGCTGGTGGACAGTGGGGAAAAAAAAAGCGCATCCCTCACTGTCTCTTCTCTCTTCCTCCCGGTCCCTGTCGTCTCCAGCCCCCACGCCCCCATCCCGTTTCATGTTTTCATTCTTCGCCGTGCTCTCTGCTGACCTCGTCTCATTACCTCCGCCGAACACTGCACCATTGTGTTCCGCCCCGGGATCTCCTGGAGAAGTCGGTTCTGAGACGGGACGGTTTTGCGGCCCCCTGCAGGTTCAAGCACGGGGGATTACCGCCTTTGGCTTCTTCTTCTTCTTCTTCTTCTTCACTGACGTTAACCCCTTTCACACACTTATGCAACACAAGGTCAGAAGTTCAGTCAGGAAGCGTCTCTCACCCCCTCTCTCTGATATCGTCACATGGCGGCGGGGGAGCAGCAATAATAAGGTGAGGCGGCCGAAGAACAGAGCGGACTCTGTTTTCCGCCGGTGTGAGAAATGACTTTGCGCTCAAGGCATCTTGAGTGTTTGTTTGAAGCGCATCCAGTGAGGGGCTGCCGCGCCACAAATAATAACCCTCCCTTACCCCCCATCCCCAACCTTCCGTCACTCTGTCACCGCCGCGAGTCCCCACCAAACCCCCCCGTCCGCTCCCTCCGTGCAGGATTCTTCCGCAACCAAGTCCCGAATACCCCCCCCCACACACACACACACACACCCCATCAAATGGCCTTTGCAGTCTTGATACTCTCATAGATGATGCGTCCGAATGTATAATGACATTAAAAATACATTGAAATAGATTTAAATAAATTAAAATGAATTAATCGTATTAGTAAATTGAAATAAAACGATTTTAAAAATTGATGGCGCAGGCTTTGCAGCAGAGCAAAGTTGCTCCACATCCGGGAACCTGTCAGCGGAGTGTGTGCACCTCCAGGGGAGTGAGCGATTAAGATTGAGATGAGCAAACATGTGAGATTGAGACGATGCAATCGGTTAAAGCGCAAGCAGAGATCAGATGCAGTGTGGCGCCGAGAGAGGAAGCTGATCTCACACAAACACACATACACACACTTATCGTTGTGCTGAATCATGGCCAAGGAGAGAAGAGCGCATCGATAACACCACCTGGACCAGTCAGAAAGTCGCTTCATTAAAATCAATGTGCCGCAGGTCAGGTGTCTGTGCGTATACGTGAAACATCTTCGCGATATCTTCTCATGAGAAGCGCATGTTCATTTCCCACGTTCGGGTCGGGCCTCGGTGGGAAAACGTCGAAGCGGATCGGATCCTGTCCTGTAGGCCGTTTGTACTTTCAAGAAGCGAAATTTGTTTTCGCTCATGATGGCGAGCCCGGGGCGGGTCACGTTACACCGGCGACGTCCCTGACGGCCCAGGAGTCCTGGAGATCCCTGATTATTTCTCTATTACGTCCCACTTTCATCTCCAAACCCCGTGACTAATGTTCACTTCCTTCTTATAAAACAGGAGGGTTTTTTTTCTGATTGAGCCAAATTCTTCAGTCAGCCGTCTCGCTGATCAAAAGGCAACGGCTTTTTCTCATTACGTTTTTTTTTTCTTCTTGTTTACGTTCCCATTGTTCTCCAGGTTTTTTTCCTTTCTTTTTCTTTCTTTTTCCCAGCGGCGCTCGGCCGCACACAAATCGGCGGCGTCCCGTCCCGCATGTTTTCATTTACTGATGCGGGTACAAGCAGCACCTCGCCACCTGTTTCGGGTTTTTTATTCCAGGAGATGGCTTTTTTTTTTTTTTTGTAAATGTTACCTTACAGTTAAATACCCATACGACCCGCATCCACGATAGCGCCATCATTTTAATCGTAATTCGACATTGTATCCTAGTTAGCTTAGCATTGAGCGTAGATGTGATGTGAATACAAGCGTTGATCCGATTTGATGAGGGACATTGCGGTGCCGTTCAATCAGCAAACCATTGCCGAGCTGAGTTCAGTTCCTCTTCAGAAAGCTAGCTGGCTGAGGCACCACTAGCCAGATTCTATGATAGCAGAAGCAGAGTGTCACTTCCTGTGTAGGATGACGCTGCTGTTTCAGAGTGGCCGATAAAAGCAGTAGTCTCAGGGGGAGTTTCCCAGCAATACGGAAGGTTGGTGGCCAGCTCACCCTGCTTTCAGTGTCCTTCTACCCAGATGCTACTGTAGCGTCAGATTCTCACTTCCTATGTAGGACAAGGCTGCTGTTTCATTGAAGCCAACAAAAAATCGGAGTTCGAGGTGGCTGTTGCTCAGTCGGTAGAGTGTAAGAATCATAGAGTGTAAGCTTCCAATTCTCACTTCCTGTGTAGGACAAGGTTGCTGGTCAGAGAGGCTGACAACAGATCTGAGTTCGGGGCGGTTGTGGCTCAATCAGTAGAGTGTGCGTCCGTTCAACTGGAAGGTTGCCGGTTCAGTTCCTTGGGCAACATGATGAGCCACAAGCTGCTCCCGGTGGCCTGGTTAGCTCCGTGGGCGTGTGTGTGAATAGACTAGAGCTGTTTCATCTAAAGTGCTGAGATCATTTCGCATTCCCTTGCTGAGCTCACGGGCAAGTATCCGGGTCCACTGTAAGGGTTAAAAGAACAGGCTGCGTGTAGTCTTGTGTACTCTTTGATATCAACCCAGTATTTGAAGTATTTCTGAAGCTGGCAGTGGACACACCTCTCAGGTTGTTTTTTTAATCTCAAACTCCGCTTTCGAACAGAAATGGAAATGGCGTAAACGGTGCCCTGGACACTTCAAAGCAAAGACTCGTCTGGAATAAGGCTGGCCAGGGCCGGTTTATTTCTCCTCCGGGCTGAAGTGTCAGAAACGTCGTCTCTGACATAAACAAACCATCTCCGGATGCGATTACGTACTCTGAGTTGCGGTGGATACCTTTTTTTTTTTTCAAAGCCACAATTGAATGGGAACTTTTCTTCAACACATACATAAAAAGAATCACATGCCACAGTGTCTCTGGTGGCGATCGTGAAGTTGACGTCTGCGTTGCTAATTTCAGTGGACCATCAGATCTGTTCCCGGGGGCGCTGGGCGGCGAGCTCCCTCGGAGTAACGCAAGACGGCGTCTCGGAGAGCAAGATCCGTCGTGTCATCACAGAAAACACTTGTTTTTCAAAGAGAATCGAGGCCTGCTGACAAGTCTTCCCGCCTAAAGGACCAAATCACACTTCCCTGTCACTCAGGGTCACTTTTTTTTTTTTTTCTTCCAAGGATACATGCGTCTCTTTACTGTAAACAAAAACAGATCGCAGCCAATTACTCATGAAATATCACCAAAAATAAAGCATCTTCCTGTCACTGACGTGCAAAATATCACCATGCAATGGCCATCTAAAATGTCACTTCCTGTTTAGTTTTCTACAAGCTCTAAAACCAAATATTGGTGCTCGATTATTGTCGAGCAAGAGGACAGGAAGTAGCCATGCAGCATGACGTGAAATCTCTGTGGCCGTTTCATTTCCTCATTTGTCCAGTTCGCGTCAGGTGCTCGTTCGGTGGCTGTCAAAATCCCGGCCATTGAGTTTCTTTGAATCGTGGTTTTCTCTCCTGACCACAGCCCGTCAGTGATCATCATGAAGGCTCATTGATGCTCAGCGTTAAAAAGATAGACCCTTCTGTCTGTTCATTTCTCCTACGTTTTCAGGGAGCTTGTGGACATGTAGCCTGACGCAGCAAACAGAGCAGTACCATTGGAAGGTGTTCGAGGGCTGAGTTGTATGCTCAATTTTGACCAGCAAAAGGAACAGCGAAGAAGACAACAACATGGCGTTGGTAGTACCAAGGAAGAGACTTCTCCGTCCAGATGCCGGCATGTATTTAATGGCCGCAGAGACCACCGGTATGTCCAGTGCTGCCTCTTGTTTGCAGTTCTTGGAAGTGAACCCTGAACTCTGCGCCGCCCCCGAGTGGATGCATAGCTTAACAGCCATGTTCATGTATCGCACTCATGGGGGAAGTATGTGCAGCGACATTTGACCACATTTGAAATGGACCTACCTGTTTACGTGCATACCATGAGCAGAAATTAGCCCTGGGAATGAAGAACACTTTTTGGGGGACAATAATGACCTCAAACAAGCGTACAAGCTAGATTGCAGTTTGAACGGTAGATTATTAATCCAAAATGTCAAATATTTATGATCACAGATCACAATGAGATCCAAATTTTTTTAATCATATATTTCCTCAACTCATTAAATGACATTTTAAGATTGATAGTTAATTTTGAACTGGTTAGGAGTATCAATAACTTTCCAATGATAGCGATCAAAACCGACCGGTCCATTGCACGTTCGCTCTACTCTCGGCCCATTCGAGGATCCTTCGAGGAGAACCAGCGTCTGTTTTCGAACCCACATCCCATGGTTGCTCCATCTTTGAGCCATGTGCTCCGGTCTCCGCGGCGAACACAGTCAGCTCCGTTGTGAGATCAGAAGGGGTGGGGGAGGTGTGTGTGTGTGTGTGTGTGTGTGTGTGTGTGTGTGTACGAGTCCCCAGAGAAGCCTATCTACCCATACACCATGACATAACCATGATACACGTCGGATCCAGTCGGCGGGGTCCTTCCAGCCCGCCGTGGACGCCCCGTCCACATACCGCGGACGATGAGTGGCCCGGTAATAGGCCTGGAAGAGGATATGAGTCCGCGAGGGGTAAATTAGAAATACTTGTCCGACCGAGCGCTGATCCTCATGGGAGTAAGTTGCTCCGTAGTGCTACCGTCAGAGAAAGAATGCTGAAAATCTGGTGGTTTCCCCCCCCCCAAAACAAAATTGCAGGCGGTCAGTCAGAAGAATGGGCCCCCCCCCCCCCTCTCACGGCCCATTTGATTTGAGGCAGTTCGAGACGCGAACAAAGTATTTCTCTGTTCGGCTTTGGAAGTCACGACGTCACGTGACCGCCATCCCCTTAAAGACAACACAGTGCGGAAATTTAATTTGCATCAACAAGCGGTCGATGAATTTGCGAGGGGATGATCCTTTCGTCAAGTCAAATCGAGCACGTCTGGTCCTCCGATCAGCAGCAGGCTTTTGTTGATAACTGTTTTATATACAGTTCTGTACGCTTAAATTAGAATTAATGCATGCCTCGGCTCCATTGGCCTCCTCTTTTGATATTTTCCATTAAAAAGCGTTTTTGCCCTCCCCCGTGTCCAGCCGTCCCATCTGTGCTCCCGTGAAAGGCTTTGACCCGGAGTCAGACGCGTTCCGCCACAGGACTCGCTGGCACTATCTCAAGTCTGTCACCCGTCTCTTGTTGTGTGGTCCGCCGCCAAGAATAATGTTGTTGACCCGCCGCGGCAACCAAAGTGGTGCGAATTGTGTCTGCGCAAACAGTCCGAGCCACAGCGTCTTAGTCTCGTCGGAGGCTATTTGGGGAAAAATGGAAAAAAAAAAAAAAAGGTCCAGGATTGCGGCTTGGGTCTTGGCGTCGGTCCAGCGAGGAACAAAACATTCACACTGACCGCAAGATCCAAAAAAGATGACCTCACAAACATGGCTGACAAACAGCTGGTCGTCACTGTAGATTACACAGTCTTTTCCCCCCGCAGTGTAGTCCAGTTCGGCTTTGTCAACCCTCTCCCTCCTTCGCTGTGTGCCATCGACGTTTCAATATTCCCGCACGTTCCTGTCGTCTTTGTGTTCTACTTGCTGTTTCCGGTGTCTTCTTTTTCATTGGCTCTCGGGAACATATGTCTGGTCGGTAATCGGCACACACTTCCCGATTGAGTCGGCACACAACTTCAAATGACTGTCTGGTCAGGTTCGTTCCTCTCACACAGGGGCGGCCTAACCACATTGCCCTAACCAGCCACATCCGCGGTCCTAACTAGCCACATTCACGGTCCTAACTAGCCACATCAGTGCTCCTGACTAGCCACATCGACAGTCCTAGCTAGCCACATCCACGGTCCTAACTAGCCTCACCCATGGTCCTAACTAACCTCATCCACGGTCTTAACTAACCTCATCCACGGTCTTAACTAACCTCATCCACGGTCTTAACTAACCCTGCCCTGACGAGCCACATCCAGTTTCCCCAACTAATAATCATCCATTGTACCCAACTAGCCATGCCCACTGCCATAAGATGACCTGGAGTCACAATTTCAATTTCTTTGTCCTGTTTACATTTCGTTGCAATCATATCCATCCGTCCGTCTATCATCTACAGCTTATCTTGCACTGATTGTCACAGGGGATGCTGGAGCCTGTCCCAGCTGTCATTGGGCAAGAGGCGGGGTTCACCTTGGACTGGTCGCCAGTCAATCGCAGGGCCACATATCCAGACAAACAACATTTACTCATCCACTCATTAGGGGGAATTTTTCCAATGAACCTGCTGCATGTTTTTGGACCGTGGGAGGAAACCAGAGAACCCGGAGGAAACCCACGCAGCACAAGTAACCAGGGTACTTCGTGCTGTGAGGCCGAAGCGCTAATCTCTGCGCCACTGTGCCGCCCTGCAATAATATGCTTACTATTATATTGTTCTTTTTTTTGCTAGCTATCTGGCTTCACTGAAAATAAGAATTCATTATACAGGGAGACACATTTCCAGACTATACATGGAACAATAAACACTTTGAATCTTAACTAGCCATGGCCAGTTTCCCCAACTTGCCACATCCATTGTCCCCAGCTCGCCACGCCCACTGTCCCCAGTTAGCCTCTGCAGCTCTGATGTGACGGAGGAGAAGTTGTCGGTCCTTGTTACCCGTGACGAATCCCCTCCTTCGATTGGCTCTTAACCGATTTGATTCTGTCGATCGGACGTTTATTCCTTTCCCGAACAAAGCGACTCCCTCTCAGCCTGGCTTGTTTTGTTTTTTCCATTTGCAGCGGGGTTTTCCGTCAGAGTCTCGCTTTTGGATTTTAGATTTGTGTTGTGTCGCCAACGAGGCAGGGCCGTTTTTAGAGTAGCAGGCGGACAGTCGTGTGAAGCCGGCCTCTGCCCCCCTCCGCCCCCCTCCGGCGTGTTTGTCTTCTCCACACAGAGCAGGTGGAGGAGCACAGACCTTGAACATAAATCCCCTTGCAGTATTTTGGTTGTTCCACATCCTGCTTCCTGCCGGCCCGACACGAAATGTTAAATGCCCCCCCCCCCCCCCCCCCCCCCCCCCCCCCCCCCCCCCCCCCCCCCCCCCCCCCCCCCCCCGCCCCGCCGCGGCTTTGTTTCGGGGCGGCTGGTCCCCGGCTTTTTTT